>OMNN01032954.1:6837-24735 GCA_900302755.1 Chromis chromis | reverse complement strand
TCTTGTTGATTTTAGTGGTGCCAATGGCTTATAATCAGCTGACTTTTAAAATGATCTACCAGGGATTCCTGCACCACTGCCGTTTTTTTATTTAGTCTGGCATCATGTTAAGTTGTTTTTGTGTTTTTTTGCTGCATCCTCTGAGCCCTAAAGTCGAATAATTAGAGCTAGAACTTGGATTAGACTCTTTTCACTGCACAAAAATGACTTTTTCAAGCTTTTGCTGGCTAAACGCACCACTTTTAGAGATTAAATCCAGAATAAACAGCCAGAAATCAGGTTGATGTGCAGCAACTTGAGCACATTTTGTCAGCTGAGAGCCACAAAACATCTCAGAAAAAACACAAAATGTGAGATAGTCTGACTTTTCATAATCGATTTTAAAACATTTAGTCCAACATCATCTGCAAAACGTTTGATCTTGTTGATTTTAGTGGTGCCAATGGCTTATAATCAGCTGACTTTTAAAATGATCTACCAGGGATTCCTGCACCACTGCCGTTTTTTTATTTAGTCTGGCATCATGTTAAGTTGTTTTTGTCGTTTTTGGCTGCATCCTCTGAGCCCTAAAGTCGAATAATTAGAGCTAGAACTTGGATTAGACTCTTTTCACTGCACAAAAATGACTTTTTCAAACTTTTGCTGGCTAAACGCGTCACTTTTAGAGATTAAATCCAGAATAAACAGCCAGAAATCAGGTAGTTTTTGCACATTTTGCAGGCAGAGAGCCATAAAACAGAAGTTCTGACTTTAAAAGCCCAAAGTTTGTGCTTTTTCTTTGTGCACATTTTTCTGTAACAAGTGCAACATTTCATCCCTTGTGACTCCGTTTCCCAGAATTCCCTCCTGTAGTCGAGTGTTTGTCTTAGTTAAATCATCTTTTTTTTCGCATTTTGGCTTCAGAAAAATCCCCTCCGGCTTCACAAACCTCCTCTGGATCACTTTGGTACCAACGTATTGCTCCTTTACGTCCGATTCTCACTTTCATCTCTGAGATTCTGAAACTGCACAGAATCAAACCTTCAGATCAGCGTCTCTCCTCAGTGTTTAATTTCATGATTCGAGGGCAGGAGGAGGTGCATAGGCCAGAAAAAAGCACATTTATATAGAAAAGAAAAAAGGACAAAAGTTCAAACTGAAAAAACGTCTCCTCGGTGAGCGACGGCTGGAAAAGCTGCTGAAGTCCTGAAACACTGCGGTCGTGTTTTTAAAGTCAGAGCAGCGATTCCAGCCTCCAGAGTTCATCATTTGTGTGTTCCTGTGCGAGTCTGTGTGTTATTTGTTGCGCAGCAGCTCCAGCTGGTCCTGGTATTCGGTGAAGAGTCTCTGGAATCGCAGGTTTTCGCCGATGACGGGTAAAACCTCCCGCAGCAGCTCCCGCTTACGAAGACCCTGAAACACAGATTTAATATTCAGAATCTGCTGAAACAGAATCACAACCTGAGAACATTTATAGAAAAGTCGCAGTGACGCTTTAGGAACGTAAAAGTTATTCTTCCTACTCGTTTTTAGACACTATTTCAGGTTCTGTTTGTTTTGTTTTTTCATTTTGTGTGTTTTTGTCTTTATGATACCGTGGTATGTCTGGAATAAAGCCCCCAATAAATACAATTTCAATAAATCCAGTTTATCTACTAACCCAGTGGTCTAAACGATGACCGGTTCATAGAACATTGTCTTACTTTAAACCGGTCTGTGGCGTTTTTTTTTTAAAGTGTTCTAATTGAATAAAAATACTTTTTATTGCTAAATATTTAATTACTTTTCCGAGTCTCTCCCTCTTTTCAAAGAAGCTCCTCAGAGACGTTTGTTTTTTAATTAATTTTGGCGTGAAACGAGTACAGACGGAAATGGCGGGAGGAATATCTAGTCATTTTTCAAAATAAAACACCCTGCGGACTCCGCCGGAAATAAAATGTTTTTATCACCTCCGCCAAGCGCAAAGCGGAGGTTATGTTTTTGCCGGTGTTTGTCCATTTGTTTGTCTGTTTGTTAGCAAGATTTTGATGAAATTTTCAGGAAATGTTGCTAAAGGGACAAGAAACAGATGATTAGATGTTGGTGCTCCCCTTACCCCCGCTCCCTCCCCCCCGAAGTATATTCGTCATTAATTGGACCCGAACATCCATCAGCGGCTCAATCTTTAGATTTTAGCGCCTTGCACCCCCCTAAACTTCCTGAAGCAGTAGAAAGCACTGTGTCGTCGTCGTACCAGAGTCATCGGCTCCCAGGACGTCGCTGCTGATTTGTGGACGGGACCCAGCAGCTCCTTACAGAGTTCTCTGAGACGATACTCTGAACCTGCAGAGGAAACACAAACAAAAAACTTAATAGTTGTTTAAAGGCGCCTTCGGACTGTGTGGGAAACATTGTTCATTAGATGTGACAGTGTGTAAGATGGTTCAAAGAGAACCCTGGATGTAGTAGCAGTTACAGCTAAAGTTTGACATTGTTTTTTGTTGCTGCTGGTTGTTGGTTTGTTGCTAAAACTCCAAATAATCCATGTGTGATGAACAAAATGAGATCTAGGTGAGACTCTTCTCATGATTTACAGTATAAACAGCCATAAATCAGGTCGATGTGCAGGAAGTTCAGCACATTTTGTCAGCAGAGAACCAAAAGCACCTCTGAAAAAACATTAAATATGAGATAATCTGACTTTTAAAACATTTAGTCCAACATCATCTGCAAAACGTTTGATCTTGTTGATTTTAGAGGTGCTGAGGGTTTATAATCAGTATGTTTTTGTGGTTTTTGGCTGCTTCCTCTGAGCCGTAAAGTTGAATCATCAGTAATAGAACCTGGATTTGACTGTTATCACTGCATGAAAATGACGTTTTGAAGTAATCGCACCACTTTTAGAGATTAAATCCTTAATAAACAGCCAGAAATCAGGTAGTTTTTCAACAACTTCAGCACATTTTGTCGGCAGAGAACAAAAAAAAACCTCTGAAAAAAACGCAAATATGAGATAATCTGACTTTTCATGATCGACATTTGAACATTTAGTCCAACATCATCTGCAAAACGTTTGATCTTGTTGATTTTAGAGGCGCTGAGGGTTTATAATCAGTGTGTTACGTTGTTATTGTGGTTTTTGGCTGCTTCCTCTGAGCTGTAAAGTTGAATCATCAGTAACAGAACCTGGATTTGACTCCTTTCACTGAATGAAAATGACGTTTTGAAGTTATTGCACCACTTTTAGAGATTAAATCCAGAATAAACAGCCAGAAATCAGGTCGTTTTGCAGCAACTTCATCACATTTTGCAGGCAGAGAACCACAAAACTAAGTTCTGACTCTAGAAGCCCAAAGTTTGTGCACATTTTTCTGTAACAAGTGCAACTTTTAGAAGCTTTGTTTCATTCCTTGTGACTCCATTTCCCAGAATGCCCTCCTGTACTTGAGTGTTTGTCTTAGTTTAATCATCCCTTTTTCACATTTTGCCTTCAGAAATATCAGAAACCCTCCTCAGGACGCTTCTCTTGCGCCACGTTTTTCTCAGGATTGGCACAGTTCTTGTGTATAAACCTCGTCTTGTTGTTTTTCTCTTCCCTAAATCAGACCTAAAGCTCCGTCTAGACTCTCAGCACTTCGTTACCTTCGTTGACGAGGAAGCGGGCGTAGATGAGCAGCCAGTACCGGTACTCCTGAGCCGACTGCAGAGTCAGAGCCGACGCCAGCTGGTTCTCCAGGAAGGCCAGCGTCATGCTCTGCTGCAGGTGATGAGGGGTGGAGGAGAGTCGGGAGGCCAGCCGACCGGCGCTGAAGCAAACATCACAGATCAGTCGGTTGGTTTTCATGTACGAAGAATTTAAGTTGGTGTTTCAGTCCATTAGAGTAACACAGATTAAAGTGATGCAAGACGAATGAGAGTTGAGCTGATATTCCTTAAATGTTTGCGGCTGTAACAGTGCAAATGATTCTTAAACGCTGATCTTACTTGAGGTTGCGTCCCTGCATGACGGCCAGCGGCCCCGAGGACACAGGTGCATCGTGGGTAGGCAGGCAGCTCCTGAAGTCGGCACACTGGACCAGAGAGTCTCCTTTATCTGCTATCAGAGTCCTGAGAGGGAACAGAGTGGAGCTCATGAGTCGGTTTAATCCTGACTGCTGCAGAATGAATCGTTTACAGTGTAACTCTGTAGTTTCTCACCACGTCTCCAGGGAGGAGCTGAAGCAGTACGACTTCCCGTTGGACAGTCCGATGACCGGGACTCCCTGCTGGGTCAGTAGAGACTGAGACACTGAGGTGTCGGCACCTGCAGACACAAACCCAGTGTTTATATGGAGAATAACACGACTGGACCCACTCAAGTTGATAGAATTCCCAGAAAGTTCCTGTAAGTGTATATAAATAAGGATAGATCCATATTTCTACTAAAATACAGTCTTTGGTCCACATTTCACCAACTGTTGAGGCTCTAACATCAGTAGAATGTGGCAAGTATGACAAGACAAGGTTCCAGTTTTTAGCTATTTTGACAGACGACAATGCCAACATTATTCAATTTGGACAATTTTGATTCAATTTGGGCAGATTTTAAGTTATTTTAGACATTTTTTGTGTCATTTTTGGGCATTTGTGAGTCAATTTGGACTAATTCTCAGTTATTTTAGACATTTCTTTGAGTAATTTGGGCAAAATCTTTAATTATTGGCCCTTAAAAATGGAAAACAGATGGTATAGTGTCCCCAGAAAGTTCCTGGAAGTGTATATCTATGGATGGATCCATGTTTCTACTAAAATACAGTCTTTGGTCCACATTTCATCAACTGTTGAGGCTCTAACAACAGTAGAACTCGTGTGGAAAGACGTTCGATCATCTGGATCTGCTAGAAGCTGTGGGAGTTTTATTTCTAGAAATCATTGCTGCACAAAGACGACTTTGGAGAGGAAGGTGGGCAACTTTAAATCAGGTTGGTTTTTGCCGTTTCCAGGTACAGACTCTTCACCTCGTACGTTTGATTCTTCTCACTCTCACCGTTCAGTGTTGTTGTTAACTCCTACACTTTTTCGGTTGTGACATTTTGCTTTATCTGATCAAACCACAGACTCCTCTTTTATTTCCACTTGATTTTAGGTGTTCATGTTTCTCCAAACCACTGAAAATGAGCTTCGTCCTTCAACATGTTCAAGGTTTGAATTAAAATAAATGAATAACTAAATGCATCTGGGAGCAAACCACAACCATGATTCATGCTGTTTACATGCAAAACATTTTGTCAAATTAATGCCAAATCCATTTTTTTAAGATGTGTAAAAGTGAGCATCAAGAATATAACAGAACTAAAATCCTCTAGAAAAACACTTTCTGACTAAATGGTGAGTCATGAGCTATAAATAACGTATTCACCACACACGCTGATACCATAACCTCAGATCAAAGCAGATTATTTCCAGGAAGTTAAACTACTGACATGCTGGAGCGTCTCACCAGATAAGATAGTCAGCAGGGACTCGTTCTTCACCAGAGCCTTCTGTTTATGAACATCCCTGCAAACACAAACAGTAAATTAGCAGTTTTTAATCACAGACGATATCTGAAAAGTCATTACTGCTTTTATTTGGTTCTACAGAAGGAACTCAATAATTAAAGTAATGCACCTTGTAAAAGAAGGTAAATCCTTAATAAACTCAGATTGGGTTAGGGTTAGACAGACTCTGTGAGCACTAACCAGACGGAGAGCGTGGCCCCGGCGGTCAGAACCATGACGAAGTGGGCCGAGCAGTGCAGCGCCGACGCCGGTGTGGAGAGCTGGATGGAAGGAAGGAGCCGGCGACCGCACGAGGAAAACACCGACAGCATCCTGTCCTCGCAGGCCACGGCCAGAACGTCACTGGAGGAGAGGAAAGGGGAAGGAAACGGAGTTTAGAGCTGCTGATTCATTTGTTTACAGCTTTAATTCACTCCTGGGTCTGTGTTTAATAACCATGTAGAAGAAAGTGAAAGTAGAACATGAACAAACAAACAATATTAATGTATTTATTGTTGGGTTTTATGTGCTTGTTTTTACCTTTAGTGGTCTGGTTTTATTTCATATATGGTGTCGTCAGTCTGTTTCATTTCAGACAGAATGTAGGAAACATGTCTCAGTGTTTGTTCAGTTTACTTATTTGTAATCTGTGACCCAAAACTAAGTTCTGTTAAATATTTTTACAGAATATTCTAATCTTATATGTCGTCAGACCTGCAAACTTTTGTAATTTCACCCTCAAAAAATACTTCTTTGGTGTGTGTTTCTTCTGAGGGAGAAAAAACAGAAACAACGAGGTCTGACAACATCTGAAATTCTCAAAA
The DNA here is from genome assembly GCA_900302755.1 of Chromis chromis. Classification (NCBI taxonomy): domain Eukaryota; kingdom Metazoa; phylum Chordata; class Actinopteri; family Pomacentridae; genus Chromis; species Chromis chromis. The sequence continues at coordinate 18,434 of OMNN01032954.1, read as the reverse complement.
TTCATCACTTAGTTTTGGGTCCAAAATAACAAATAAATAAACGGAACAAAATCTGAAATGACACCGACTGACCCCAAACATGAAGCACTTATCAGAATTAAAGTTACACAGAAAAATTCAGCTCGTTAAAATGAAATAAAATCAAACAGAAGGTTCATAAAACAAATAAGTAAACATTAATATTCACATAACACGTGTGAAGTGAGCCATTGGAAAAACTATATATTTATTGCAGATTAAAATTAGACAAACAGTGATGTCTGTGAAGGTTCATCCAGGTCATGGTTCTCCTTGTAGTTTCAATGGTAGCATCTGGACTAGCTTGAGAGTCTAGAAGACGTTCCACCTCTCATCCAAGATGTGAGGTGGAACGTTAACTAGAAACTCCAGCCAGTCCAGATGCTATGATTGAAACTACCAGGATAGGAAACGGTGATGTTAATTTGTAGAAGTTTGCTCATCTAACTGGGCTGAATGAAGTGCAGGTGTGTAAAAGCACAAAGACAGAAACTACAAAGCGTCTGAGCGGCGCCCCCTACCTGCTGCCTGCAGCTGTGACCACTGAGCTGGGCAGCAGAGTGTTCCAGTCTCGACCGTCTCTGGAGCATCTCAGCTGGCTGAGCTTCGAACCCGCGACCATCGACACCTCGTTCTCCACCTCCAGGAACACCGACGGCTCCATGCTCACCTGCACACGACAACAGTCTCATATTGAAATAGCTTCTGTTGAGATTTTTTAGATTCAACTGTTCTTTGTCATTTTGGGGGCATTTGTGAGTCAATCTGGACTAATTCTATGTTATTTTAGACATTTATTCTGGGAATTTAGACTAAATCTTTACATTTTGCCTCTTAAAAATGGAAAAAAGTGCAACATTTGAAACTAATAGTGGTGTTGTGGTCCCAGAAAGTTCCTCTAAGTGTATATAAATATGGATGGATCCATATATCCTACTAAATTACAGTCTTTGGTCGACATTTCTCCAACTTTTGATGCTCTAACATCAGTAGGACTGGATGTGTTGCGACTACTGGAACAGAAACTGGTGTTCTTAGGGGTCTATATGTTGTCATTATATGTGCAAAGTTACAAGCTGCTTCCATGTTGTCTTCATGTTGAAATTAAACAACATGTGAGGCTTATATTTCAGTTCTATCACAGATTGTAGGTGATTAGGTGAAAAAAGGGTTCAGAAGTTTATTTTGAAAGGTGAAAAGCTTCAGGTGAAGGTGGTTCTAAAATAAAAGCAACATCTTCCTGGTGGATAAAACATCCGAAGCTCTCAGTGTGTTTACCTGCAGACTGAAGGCCTTCTTTGTACTTGGCGTTGGTAGTTTGAGAACAGCTACCGGAGCTGGAGGAGCTGAGACCTTGCTGGGTTCACGCTCTGCTGGAGGAGTTATCTGAAACCAGACATTCATTTATTACAAGGACGTCTGCACCAGAGATTTAACCGAAACATGTCATCTGGTTTAGAAGAATAAGAAGCTCTGACTGACCTACGTATGTTTTATAAACTAATAAATGGACCAATGAGACGCCTTTGTTCCGTGTCTCTACCTGAGGGAAGGGTTGGGGGATGGTGGCGGCCATCTTGTCTTTCCTGGGCCGTCCCTTCTTCCTCTTCTCCACCACCTCTCCTCCGTCCAGCAGCAGCTCGGGTTTCCTCTTGCCGAACGCCAGGTTCTTGTTGATGGCGGCCATCTTGTCCTCGCTGTCGCTGCTGGTCTCCTCTTTGGTTTTGCCGTCTTTCAGGGCGGACAGGGCGTCCTTCGGCCTGCTGGGGGACACAAAAGACAGAGAGTTTGTTCTATGTGTTCTTTTTCTTCTTCACGGCTTGCTTCTTCACGTCCTGCTTCGTTTACCTGTCGAGAGGCGTGAGTCCGGCGGTGGAGGTGATGGCGGCCGTGACCCCCGGCGTGGCCTTCGACCTCTCGGTGAACCTGGAGTCCAGAGCTTTCATCGGCTCGATCTTGGAGGCAGACGTGAGCAGCAGACTGGACTTGACTCTGCAACCAGAACACGAGAAGACGGAGAGTCGAGTACGTGACGGTAAAACAAGACGTGGACGATGAAGCGGAACACAGAGGATGCTTGGTACCCGTCGTTGTTGTCCTCCAGCCCCTTGGCGGCGCTGTTGGCGGGAGGAGAGGTGAGCATGGCGTCGTGGCTCGGCCTCAGCCCCAGAGAGGAGGCCTGTCCTGGGCTGGAGTCGCAGCTCAGCTGGTTGGTGAGCTGGCTGGACATGGACGACCCCGACGGCAGGATGGGAGCGCTGTTGAACAGAGCCGGCGAGAAATCCCTGCAGAGAAAGACGGACGCTGAGTTCTGTAGTACGACAGGTGTTTGATATATCCAGACTAAAGCCCCGTCAGAGACAACAGAGAGGAGGAGGACAACTTTCTTTGTTAACTCAGGTTCTCTGCTTGGAACTCTGAGCATGTTATTATTAAAGGGGGAGTTTAACGCGTCATGTGACTCTTCTTCTGCACAAAATGGACCAATCATGTGTCGCCTACTGCAGTCAACAGGTCTAACTGATGCTGCACATTAAAGCCATTAAACTTCATACTTATAATGTATTTAGGCCAACAAGGCTAGCAGGTGCACTCTGGAACATTACAGGTTAAAGTACAGATTTGTCTTTTCCTCCCCATCTAATCAACAGGTTCAAGAGCAGCTATGATTCCAGTCAACCAAGATTCCCTGTCAGTTTTAAAACTTGTACAAAGTTTTGTACAGAAATGTCAAAGTCATGCAACAAACCAAGACATAGTTAGTATCTGAGGGAATTCAACAAATGTATTTATTACTCAGGACTAGGGGGTAAAGGTACACAAAAATCACAGTTCGGTACTTTGGTACGGAAATCACGGTTTCGTTCTCAGTTAACCCTTTAAGACCTGAGCCTCAAAACGTCCACCTGGTCTTTTTTTTCTTATTCTGATTACAAAAAGGTCAGAAAATGTCCTGTGAGTGCTGGTGCCCATTTTTACAGAAGAAACTTTCAATATCTGGCAGTTATTTACGATTTACTGCCTATTATAAGAGTTACGGTAATTTTACGGTAATTTCATCCAGCCGATTCCTTGGGGGTGCACGGATGAAATTACCGTAATGACCGTAATGGCAATGTCGTTGCGCTTTACAGCCAATATAGTGTCATTACGGTAATTTTACGGTTTCATTCGGGGCACGAATGAACAAATGAAATTACCGTAATGACACTATTTTGACTGTAAAGCGCGACAACGTTAATTACGGAAGTTGTGCATGGAGAAAAATTACAGTAATTTTACGATAATTTTATCCAGCGGATTCCTGGGGGGGCACGAATGAAATTACCGTAATGACACCATATTGGCTGTAAACGCCTCAGCTTTCAGAAATTTTTTTCCGATAGCACAAACGGTGACATTTACGGTATTCCAAAGTGCGCTAGTGCAAACATGTCACCAATGACGCACTAGGACTTAAAGGGTTAATCTATTTTTCAAGATGGCCGCCAAACGGGCCTCTGTTACGTGGTTTTGCTCAAAAAACATCGTGCAAATTATAATATAAGCATGAAATTTGGCATGAATGTTCCTTATAGGTCACCTTTTCAGAAAAAAGTTCTAGCCACGAAAAAAATTCAACATCGCGGCCATTTTTCAAGATTAACAGAGGCCCGTTTGGCGGCCATGTTTAATTTTTTTCGTGGCTAGCACTTTTTCTGAAAAGGTGACCTATAAGGAACATTCATAAATTTCATTCTTATATCACAAAGTGCACGATTCGACCCCAAACCCACATTTACCCGCTCCACTATAGTGTCTGCTGAGCTGATTATGAATATTCACAGTGTGAAGAATCGTCAGGCTCAGCTGCTACTGAGAGTTGGCAGATAGAGTCGTGTATTTAAAGTATTTTTTCCGTCTAAATAAAACGGTTTGTGTGCTCCAGGGTTGCAAATACTGAGTGGAAGGAAAATGTGATTCATTATTCTTCTAAAACGTTGATGTAAAACTGATGCGGTGCAAAGGTGGCACACAAAAATAATGATTCATAATTCTTGAATAAACAGGAAACAACAAACCTTGACCAGGTGAGGTGGAAGCGATGGAAAACACTGCACTAAAAGGTGTCTAATTTAACCAGACTGTCTCTTCAAAAGTCCGCCGGCAGCTGCAATCACGATTAATATCCACAGGTTAACAGGCTAACAAGCACCGAGTCTACTGTCTGACTCGGGTTCGTCAAGGAATCTGACGAGCCCCGGAGCTCCCCAACAGTCTGTTCTCCTCCTCATTTATTCAGTCCAGCTACTGCCAGAGATCCTCAGCGAGATTCCTCAGAAACATGTTTGATATTTGTCAGCTGAGGGGGACAGAATGGGAAACAGGGTTACACAACGTCAGCTTCACTCGCAAGTTTTCTTTTAGTCTGAACTTGTTTTTTCTTCCTCTTTTTCTGCTCTAACTGGAATTAAACTGCAATTAAGAGGGTTTTTACGCAGTCATGAGGTGTATTCTGACTTGACTGAGATGTTCTTTACATGTGGTTTGTAGGTTTCAGGTATTTGATGATGATCTACCCTTTATTGATCCCACCGGTTACAAGTTCGCTTCACAAACCACTAGACCACCACTGCCCCTTAGCATCATGTTAACGCCATGTTAGCGTCTTGTTAGCATCATGTTAGTATCATGATAACGCCATGTTAGCGTATTGTTAGCATAGTGTTAGCATCATGTTAGTATCATGTTAGTATCATGATAACGCCATGTTAGTGTCATGGTAGCATCAGGTTCCTTCCTTCTCTGCATTGATCCATCCTATTCCAAGTTAACCTTAACTATACATACTAGGAGCAGTGGGCTGCCGCGGTGCAGCGCCCGGGGAGCAGTCAGGGATTAAGGGCCTTGCTCAAGGGCCCACAGTGGTGGTGACTGGGACAAGCGGTCGCTCTCACTTTCCCACCTCAACCTCTTGCCTTGTACTCGAACCAGCGACCCACCAGTTCCAAGTTCGCTTCACAAACCACTAGGCCACCACTGCCCCCTAAATTACTCATTTTAACAAGCTAATCTCATTATACTGGTTGTGAGCACAACTGCAGCTGTTGTGCCTTAATGTGATTTGTGAATCTGTGACTGGAGATGGTTGTTCAGACTGCAAAATCAATTCAAGGGAGTCTAAAATATTGTGAGAAAACACAAGCTAAAACCACCTTTCATGACTTCAAAGGAAGATATGTGAAAGAGGCTTTGGTTGAGGTATCTGGATGAGGTTCTGGGTCTGAGTTTGTTCAGTATACTGTTGGTGTCACAAACCATCAAATTGGAAACTTTGGAGGATGTGACAGAATCGACATTCATTTTCACAGTTAGGACCAGAGACAAGCTGAAATAACTGTATTATCCTTTAGCAAATGAAGAAGAGAAGGCTTTGGTGGATAGTTGGGGATAAAGCTTGGGACGCTGCTAGAAAGCAGTCCCAAATAGTGACCAAATTCATTATGTAGCAATGATAACTTCCCTAACAGGAAGAACTGCTTTAGCAGATGGTATGGCTCGCTGCACTGCTAATGCAAATGACAGTGACAATACACATAAATCATGAATCTTACACAAGCTACTACTGTTATATCCTGTACAACAGTGAGAACATTTTAAATACCTTAAACAAATCATAAATTTTCATTGCTAAGCATCCAAAAATATTAGCAGCCATCATTATGACACCAATGATGTTATCTGCAGTGAAAACAGTTCAGTGTGTGTTTTCAATTGGCTCCTCTCAACAGTACATTCCATTGCAGTGAAACAACTTAACCACAATACAACTTCTGTTCTTGAAATGAAACAAAGGAGGTGAGTGCTGTCTGTCTATCAGGGAGGTTGAACTGCCGTAGGCAAATACTGCACACAGCTCATGCACTGTTGTTTTTACAGACATATATGAAATAACTGCAGATATGAAAAGTAGCTTGGGGTGGGGATGGTTGGTGTGCGTCAAAATAGATATAAAATATCCTTATAATGATGAAACAAAGTTTACTGTGATGATAAGTCTAGGGATTTAGCAATATCATTGGCAACATAATGACTTGCAGGTTTGCATGTTCAAGTTATATGTGTAGATATGTTTAAAGGTTACAGGTTATTAAAGCAACTGCCAGCACCCGAGTCTCATTTTCTGGGAGTGTCAGGACAGTTGAGAGTCGACCTGAATGCACTTGCTTGATAGATATCTTAATGACACTCACAGACAGGAGAAGGAGGGAGATATATTTGAGCTCTTCATGTTCCCAGGAAAAGGCAAGTAGGCTGTGTTTTGCTTCACAATTGTGCCATTATTAATATTTGCATAGGGAACTGCCTAAGGTCAATGTGAAGATATACCAATGTCATTTGGAGGTATTTTGATTATCTCTCCTGTTATAATTAGCAGAAAGTCTTTTCTAAATAATAAAATACATAACCATACATACAAAATACATACGTGTTGCCAATCTGGTGCCTCCTATCAGCAGGTTAGCACAATTCCCAAACTGTCACAATTACTTAAATGATTTTGGAGTTTTATTTCAAACAAGCATTTGTGTGTTTATTTCTCACCCAAACTGACAAATGGTGTGTGTATTGTATAAATGCTGTAATGCTGCATTATGGATATTACTTAATTTGCAAAGCAACTTTCAGAATATTTTTCAGCTCACCTTGTTTACATACACATAAACAGTCTTTTTTGGTTTTCCGGCACTTTGCTATGGACAATCATCATCAAGCTCTGCAGAAAACCTGATAATGATCCTGATCATTTGAATCAGGTGCGTTGGAAGAGGGAAGCATCTAAGTCATGCAGGATAGTGGCCCTCAAGGACCAGGAGTGCCCACCCCTGATCTAAACCCATTGGCGGGAAAGCAAATGGAGTGTATATGTGCATATCATGCCCTCCACCGCCTCCTCTGCTTAGTGGAAGCCTCTCTCTTCTCCCTCTTTTTCCCTTTCCCTGCATGTGAGCATGTTGAGTTGTGTGCGCTGCGGTGCGTGTGTTACAGGATAATCACCTGAATCAGAACACCTGTGGCGTGGAGAGCCTCACCTGATCACAATCATCTACTGCCATAAAGCCGGGCTCAGTTCATCACTCCACGCCAGACTGTTGAACAACATACCTTCATACGCCGAGCTGCTCCCTGCTCCTTGCACCCTGCCTGAACCTCCTGTAGCCATGGATCATCTACACCTGTCTGGACCTGGATCTCTGCCATTCACCCCCATGCTCTGAGCCAGACCACCACACAATACATTTCCTCCATCCACACTCCCTCAACCCCTCTCCCAGACAGGCTGCCAGCTAAGTTGTGAAGTGTTTTGTATTAGGATAGCTTTGTAGCACTTAATCCGTTGTGAAATACTGTTTTTGTTACACTATTTAGTAGCGATCAGTTTCCGTGTGCATCTGTGCATGAGTATAGGTATTAGTGTTATGTTTTCGCCATGTTGGCTGTAATGGTTTTGGGGCCCGTAGCTCGGTTAAGGCCTTGGAGAGTGGAGGAAAACAGCAGGCAGAAACTCACGTCCGCACAAATGCTGGGATTCAAATACTCGTCGTTTATTAAATAAACACTCCAACCTTATCAAGCCCGGTTGTATGGCTACTATTGTTTCATACATGAACAAAATAGTACCATACTTAACCATCACTGTTGTTCTGAGAAGCAAAGAAAACAGGAGCGAAGTAAAATACGTCCGACCAGCGCGGTGTGCGTATCGTCACTCAAAGCAAGAACACAGGCGCTACTAAGCGACACAGTATACACCTTGTTAAAGGTACATTCCATAATCTCAACTGTTACACCACGATCAAGAAGAAAATGCAAACTATCACCTGCTGCTGAGAAACAGCTGGTCAGGATGGTCAAGGATCAATCAAGAATCACCAAAAAAATGGGTTTGCAATGAAGTGGAAGCTGCTGAAACATGGGCGTCTTTGTTGATAGTTAAGAGTGTTTTATATTGCCATGGGCTGAGAGGCTGTGCATGAAGGAAGTCCTTGCTACAGAAGTGGCGTCTTAAGTTTGCTCCTGATCACTTGGACAAAAATTAAAGTTCTGTCGTCAGTTGAAACAGAAATTGAGCTTTTTGGCCACAATGACCAAAATATGTTTGGAGAAAAAGTGAGGCCTTTAACACCAAGAACACCAAGCCTACGGTCAAGCATGGTGGTGGTAGCATTATGCTCAGGGGCTGATAGTGGAGCTGGTGCTTTATTCAAACTAAATGGAATAATGAAGGAGGATGTATTAATATTATTTTCCACTTTCACTTTTTGGGAGTATCAGTCTGGCTTATGTCAATGATGCGTTATATTTTTTAGAGCAGTATAAGATTAAAGACTCTTGCGTGTTGTGGACCTATAGTCCTGCTGTTAACATGTTTTCTCAGGCCTGTGTGAGCGCAGCGCTGCAGCTCCTGGCTGATCAGGTGACTGACACAGAGCAGCAGCACCTGGACTCTCGTATTATTATTCTTAGGGATTTTAATAGGGTGAAATTAAACTGTGAACTGCCAAAAATACAGACAACACATAACCTGCCCCACCAGAAACAGCAACATTTTAGACCACTGTTACCACACCATAAAATATGCCTATCTCAGTTCTCATGACCTGAATCTGTTTTACTGCAGATTTGAAAAAAACCACCTCACACCCCACACCCCACACCACCATCTCTCCACACAGCCATCAACACCTCCTGCAGCCCCGGCTCCCCTGGGGTTAATATTACGTTGGAAATATGGCGTTCCGAGAGGAACAGATCAATAGACCACACCTGACAGCAGCTGCTAATTTGTTGGTAGGCTAATTTGTTATTATTCTGATAGAATAGAATAGAATAGAATAGAATAGAATAGAATAGAATGTTTTTATAGTCATTATACACAAGGTACAACGAAATTCAAAAGACAACTCTGTGGTGCAAAATACACATGTATAAAGAAAAAAATAAATAGATAAAAAACAACATAATGATAAAATGTATCTTTGAGATAAAAGATAATTTGGAAGGTTGCACCAAGTTTCAGTAACTGAAAGTTACTTGTGTGCACGTTGTGATGCTGCAGTGGTGCTTCTGTTGATGGATGGTCTGGTCAGCCTGTTGATGCGGGTAGGAACAGTGGTGGACAGAGTGGAGCCTCGCAGTCGGTCTTGAAGAATTTAGTAAGAATTTAGGTTGGACTCTTGGGAAGAAAAATTCACAGGGGAGGGCTGATGTCCAGATGTCCTTCACAGAGTTACACTGTCGCGTAGTTTTTATTAGTTTCATGGTTTCTAATCAATCCAATATGGTGACACATCATTGATGTATTGGTACTCCTGGTATACAGAGGATCAAAACAAGACTAAATGCGTATATGGCATTGACATTGTTAAACGTATAGTTTACTTGTATACAAATGCACAAGTAATTAAAACATTTAAGGAGACTGAGTGGTGTAATGGTGATCATGATTAGGTTATTGAAATCAGTGTTCAACAGTTCCTTTAAATGAGTGTCGATAAAGAATAGTTAAATCCCTTATGGTGGAGTAATTGACTGTCTTTATTCTAATGTGACTTCAGTGTTCCTTGTGGTATTGTAAGTGAAGTGGAATCCTTTTGATGTTTGTCAGATTTTGACTCCCACGTCCTGAAGGGTCAGAGCTTGGTCAGTGTTTATGGCAGCGATTTGGTCCCTTGTAGGCCTCATAGTGACTGGGGGTTTGAGCCAGTCACTTGGCTAAGCTGGGTCCAATATGCATCCTGGATGTCTGGAGGTGTGTGTTGTGAATCCTCTGAAGGTCTGCTTTCTCATGGCCTTCTCCTGAAGGAAACTTCACAACATCCTGAGAGATCTGGAAAGTGTTTTGCTTTAATGTTGAACATCTGGCAAAACAATCTAGAAAATAACTAATTGAAAGCATCCGGCAGCTCCTGGTCGTTCACTCCCATTATTTTAATGGGCAGTTTTTCTTTATTTCTGCACTGGTTGATAGATGCCATTGTTTTGATGCCCTGCCATGCCGCTTGAAGATTGCTGCAGCTGTACTCTATCTCAATTTTATTTTTGTAATTTTCCTTTGCTCTCTTTACTGCGTTTTTTACCTCCCTTGAAGCCATTTTATTCTCCTGAGCATCTCCGGTATAGAAGACCCTTCTCTTTTTGTTTATGACTGCCTTCAAATCTTTTGTTACCCACGGTTTGTTATTGGGATACGTAATTACATTTTTGGTAGGGATAACAGCATCTACACAAAACTCAATATAAGATGAGACTATGTCTGTTAATTCATTTATATCCTCTGTGGAGTCATGAAAAGTATTCCAGTCAGTGAGGTCGAAGCAAGCTTGTAGAGATGAGATGCTGTCAGCAGACCAGCATTTAACAGTCTTTTGCTCTGGTTTAAGGCGTTTGAATGAAGGTTTGTAAGTGGGCATAAGGTAAACACTGTTATGGTATGAGGCACCAAAAGAAGACATTGGAATAGATTTGAATGCCCCACCCACTGAGCCGTAACACAAGTCTATCATAGATTTTTTGTGTTGTGGCACAAGAAACATATTGCTCGTAAGTCTTTAAAGTTTTATTCAGCTGACAATGGTTGAAATCTCCGACAACAAACTTCGGCGCTTCCAGGCAGATTGAGTCTAAACGCTGTGTGACGTCAGCGATCAGCTGTATTGCCACTGTTTCATTAGCACGTGGGTGTATGTAAAGAACCATAAAGAACAGCTGCTGAAATTCCCGGGGCAAATAAATCGGCCGGAGCGAGATGGTAAGCAACTCTATATCAGGTGTACATTCACTTTCGCGAACGATGACAGTGTTGCAGTAGCTACCTTGAGTTGACATAAAAACACACGCCTCCACCTCGGCTCTTGTGTGTAATCTCCGCCGATCGATCCAGTCTGAGTGGGCTTCCAAAGCCAGTCAGTGCTAAATCCTCATCCTTTCGCCAAGCCAGGTCTCCGTAAAAGCAAGTAGACACGTTTCCTTTCCTTCGGGTGTGAGTTTAGTCCAACTTTCCAGCTCATCCAGCTTGTTACGGATGGATTGCAAGTTAGAGAGGAGGATAGTAGGCAGAGGAGGAAGTTTACGACGGTCATTGAGATTCATGCACTTCAGCCTTCGGCGAGTTCCTCCTCTTCTTCCTCTCTTCTTCCGATTAGATTTTCCCTCCGTCTTGCGGAGCTCCAGCGGTATCATACCAAGCACCGTGGTGGATTGCGGGGATGACCGCAGAGAAAGCAAGAATTACCGAGGGAGTACGATTCTCCTTGTAGTAGCTCCATAGCAGCTTTAGCGCCTGTCCCGTCTCATGACAGGCTGTCATTCCGAGGGAAATTGTCCATAAGAACAAGATCAGCTCCCAGGCCGTCCTCATTCTTGACTATAAACCTCACTTGAGCACTTTAAACGAACATACAAGCATACACTCAGCTGGTAAGCAACTCGAGTCGCACTCACAGGAGCGCCCCGGAAGTCACTAGTTTATTAGGATCAATAAAGTACCTATCTATCTCTATCTATCTCTATTCACATGGGGATGGGGATGGAGTTGG
>OMNN01032952.1:0-10875 GCA_900302755.1 Chromis chromis | reverse complement strand
CAAATGTTTCATTTCATACTTTAATCAACTGCAAAACTCAGCATATCTATAAAAATTGTGGCTGTTTTCCCTGAAGACATATTGAATGTGTTTGTTTCACATTTAGAGGTCATCTGCTAAAGTATTATCTTCAAAGTTACTCGTGAAATTAACTGTAAGCGAGACAGAAAGTCCGGAACAAACTAGCTCAGATGTAAACAGTTAGGATCAGCCAAGGACATGTGCAGTGGAGACAAAAGCTGCTTCTTTAATCACTGGTCTGACAGTCTGATATGTAGGTTGATGTTTGAATTCTTCTTGTCTGCCTAGCCCTACAATATAACTGCTATAAGATGCCACAGGATCATATCTGTTTGTGATTAGGTCTGACCTTAAGAAATAAAAGAAAAATGGCAGAATTAGCCCGAAGAGTGGAACATTTTGAGGTACGGAGAACTGCAAACAAATGCAACTTGACCAGAAAGAGTCTGAGATTCTGGTGCTAGTGTTGGCCAATGTAGCCTTCATCAGAATCAGAATCAGAAGTACTTTATTGAACCCTGAGGGGAAATTGCCTATGTTACAGTTGCTCCTATTCAAAGTCAGAAATAGAAACAGTACAAAATATATAGATAAACATAAGTATAAAAAATATGACCTAAAAATATAAACAGTATAAATATAAATGTAGAATGTGATTTTCCTAAGAAAATAAGAAAAGCATCAACCTAAATGAAAAGTGTGCTCCAGAATTTTGGATAGTTCACTTCTTTCTAACTGTCAACTTGCAGGTTTAATTTTCAAAGATGTAGTCTTCATCTCCAATGCTGCAATTTCGCAATATAAGTTTTCGAGCAGCTTTTTCTGAAGCCAGAAAAAGCTCTATACAACTTAAATGGGTCGAAGCCGACCCGAACACAAGAGGAAGGGAAGATAATAGCTCAATACCAACAATCACTACAACACTATAATGAAAAAAACTAAGGTATCTTCATGACAACAGAGCAAGCTTCATCTCCTAAGAAAAAGTAACTCTTCAAAGTTATTTTGTCACTTTGTTGTTTCCAGGGTCAAGAGTGAGCTTTTCAAGCTGGAACAATGGCCAGTGACCTCAGAGCTGTTTTTTATAAAGCACAAACAAAATGTGAAGCTAATACGCTTAGCCAATTATAAGGGTCAAAACAATTAGATTTATGCAGCTCTGGTTTATGTACCAAAATTTTTTTTTATTTTTTTTTTGCTCCAGCCTGTTTGTGTTGACAGTTGGCAACACTGAAACGCCTGTTCACCAAGAATCCTGTTTCGAAATTAGAAACGAGAAAAGGACACAGTGTACACATAACTGCATACAAATTAGTTGGGGTTGTGAAGTGCGAGAATAAACTCTTTTCAGACAGTTCTCGGAAGAAAGCACATCTTAAAGCCAGCGTTGCAACAACAATGGCCTCATTCAACAGCATTGCCTATGTAGGTCATTTCTAGAAGAGCCGAGCTTCGTTACAGCTACACAGGCAATCATTGCTCAGTTTTAGTTATTGGTCACACAACTGGTGTATGCAATAAAACACTGCATGTGAAAGTACATGTATGTGGACAGTATGTATATAGGACAAACACCACATCGCTGAGAATTATTCGGTGACTCATTGAGAAGCTCGTGAAGCAAATAGTCCACATGAACAGCACACACACAAACTCCTTACATACAGCTTTTATGAGAAGGATGACAAATTCCAACTGTGAATATATTTAATAATAACGATATATAATAATGTCCCTGCATTGGCCTCATTAGGCTATTGGTGTCAATTTAATGTCCTCATCTGGTGAATTCTTTCTTGAAAAATTAGCAGTTTTTTAAAATGATTTTCTTGCATTCTATAAAAGGGCAGAGGTGGCAAATCCTGGTCCCTGAAAGTAAAAATCTTTTCCGTTCTAGATGTCTCCCTCTTCCAACACACCTGATTCAAATGGTCAGGATCGTTACCAGGCTTCTGCAGAGCTTGATGATGAGCGGATCATTTGCATCAGGTGTGTTGGAAGAGGGAGACATCTAGAACGGAAAGGATTTTTACTTTTGGGGACCAGGATTTGCCACCTCTGTAAAAGGGTCATGCAAGCAAAGCAGTGCTTCTTTGTTTGAGTAGAAATACCGCAGACCACAAGACTTCTTACCACATCAAAGCGAATGAAAGCTGATTTATGTCTTATCCGATGAAGCACATATCGAACTTGGTATTTAGCTCTGATGCAAGGAATCCCCAGAGCCTCCACAAAGAGTTAAATATTCTAGTTGTTACATATATGTTCACTCTGTCCTGACCTGACCCCATAACAAATAACTTACTCATAAAAAGGAATAGCAACAACTCCAAGATCTTATTTGAATTTGAATAAGATGCACTCTAAAATTATACATAATTTTAGATCTGAATTTTTAAAAAATAGTTGTTGTTTTTTTAAAGCTAATTTGATTATAAAGTCACTGTGGGTTACAAAATGGCACAGTAAATGCCTTGGTGTTTTCTCCTTATGTTGGAAATTCAAAGAAACAGTCAAATTTGAGATACATTCCTGAACCTTCCAGACACAAAACATGCATTCAGCTATAAATTAAACCAATAATATTCGGCTTCTCCACTGATTTTCTGCCCAGTAACCATTTCCAGTAGCTCCTGAACCTTCATTGTTCTCAGCAGCCGTCCTCAGGCAGGCGGTGACATCATTCCCCTTTCACCCAGTTCTCTGCCGGCTGCAGTGAGAGGTAACCAGCGGTCAAACCACGGTGCATTCAAGGAGCCTTTCAAGGCTCCGACAAGCAACACTTTCAGTTTTCTTTTCAGTGTGCTATTGAAGAAAAGTAGACATGAGACAAAACGTTTTATCCAGATTTTAGTTTGCCGTGTAAATGAAGTGACAGTGAGGGAATTCTTCAATAAATCTGTGATATGAAGATTTAATCTGGAGTTCAATGACAAGCAGCGATGACTTAATCCTGTTTTAAGAAGAAAAAAAAAAGCTACGGCAATTTTCTTCTTTTTACGTTCATTTGTCTCGTAAAGGTGTGTTTTAGAAATAAAAAATGTCCAACTAAATCAATTTTATGTCTTTAGGCCTACCCTATCAATCATATTTTAAATTTAATAGCAGGCCTACATTTGACTAAGAGTACTGACAACTGATAGTCATAATCACTAATGGTGTAAGCCACAGCTACAGAGTCTAAATGTCAGACAGTAACTCAAGGCGCTGTTTTTTATATGGTATGTTTAAAACAGCAAGTTTAAATATTAAAGGTTAAGACCCTAAGGTGTTATTTATTATGCAAATTTACCTGAGTAATTTAAATATAATAGTTAAAACCAGAAAATGCAAATTAAATAGTAATGTTAAGATGCTATAATATTATTGATTGTTGAAATGTATCTGGTGAGTGGAGACCCTATAAAATTGAACTTATAAAATACAAACCTAAAATGCAACTGTATCTGTGAGTCCATATTAGGAAGAAAAGCATGCTATTGTGATAAAAGCCTGTGTAAATCAATATTTGCTCCTAATACGGGCTGATTGATTTGTGTTTACTAGTAGCCTATTTACTCCCATTGATTGCTTGGGTTAATCGCACTAGAATGGCCATGGACATGGACTTTGGGAATGTCCTGTTGTGTCTGATACCGGGATGTTGGCAGGAGATTCTTGTGGTGAAGCCTCCATCCATTTGAGTATCTCACGACGCTCGATCAAATTGAGATATGGGGAGTGTGGAGGAACAATCAATCTCTTTGTCAGGTTCCTCGAGTCATTTTCGACCAGTTTTGGTGGCATGGCATGCGACTGAGGATGGCCAGTGTGAATGCCAGAATTTAAGATTCATGACATTCACTTTGCCTGTCGGTGGTTTTAATGTTACAACAGATAGTCTTTATCGTCATTATACAAAATTGGAAATGCTATTCCTTCAGTGCAATACTTTATGGAACCTGCAAAAACATAATAATAATAATAATACATAATACTTATATAGCGCTTTTCGAGACATTCCAAGATACTTACCAAAGTAGGTAGGAACACAAAAATAAAATGAACGGAATATAGTGGAGAAGGGAGCATAGAAAAGGGGGATTTATGGGTTGCAGGTGGTGTTGAAAACATGTGTCTTTATGGATTTCTTGAATGTGGAGAGTGAGGATGATTCTCTGATGATTTGAGGGGAGTGAGTTCCAGAGGGTGGAGAAAGCCCTGTCACCCCAGGTCACATAACTTTTATTCATGCTGTGACTGAGTGTTTATATAGTAGATCATGTGTCTTGCCAATATTTCCTACGGCACCTGAACGCCTCACAAGTGCCGACGTTGCAAGCAGGAGGAGAGACCTGAACCAGTGTTTATCTAACACAGAACTCCTGCATCTGAGGACGATTCTGTGTGTCAGTTTCAAGACATTTCCGAGAAGTGTTTACCATCCTTTATTCAGTCCATTCGACGTTTTCTGTAACATTAGATGAAAGTAAAATAGAATAAAATCCTGCGTTTCTCTGCGCTCACGTCTGGCAGCCTGGCATGGCTCAAAAAGCACTTTGAGGACAATCACTCGTTCATTCAGTCCACCAAACAGATGTGACACTTTTTTTTTTACATTGCAGAGTTAAATTTAGGTGATCTGAACACCACCACCCCTCCTCCTGCTCTGCTTCCCTCCATCATACAGTGCTCCGGGGTTACTATCGGACAAAGCTCCCCTCCTCCTCCACTCTCAGATCCTGGGTTACTATCGGACAAAAACCTTGCATCCTCCTCCTCCTCCTCTTCTTCTTTTTCATCCTGCTTCGTTCCTGTTTGCCTGTATTTTTTTTAAAAATGCGTTTCCACCACAGATACAGTAAATGTCGATGTCTTCCTGCAACATTTTATAGGCTCCGCAGCAGGAATCTGAGAGGCAGCTTAATTAATTCCTGCAAAGAACACCGTTCGTCACTTTCTGTCTGGGTTACTGTCGGTCAAAGTGAAAATGAAGAAACTGATACACTTAATGCTCCCTTTTAAAATATAAAACGGTGAAACAAGTCAAGCATCTCCAATCAGATCGCAGTAGAGTGTTTTTTTTTTTATCTGCAGTAAAACCAGAGAATCAACAAGTCTGAACACAACTCGTAAAACCCAGAATAAAACTGGGTTGTCACTTAGCAGAGATCAAGTGCCCAGAAGTCCTGTTTTGCTGGAGGCGATTACAGGTTCTTCACCTCAACCTCTGAGGTCAAACTTTGACATATTAGTCCAATTGTGCTCAAATATGTGATTGTACACAGATAGTATCTCACCCTGAGGCTGCCTCACCATGATGATGTAAAAGGTTCATGCAGGCTGCATGTCTGGGCTTGTAGGTATTTGTCTGATGAAGCCCAGTAGCTCTTTTTGATCTGCTTATCAGTTTACAACTCTGGATTATTCTGTGTTTTTGTGCCATTTTTAGCACCATGTTAGTTGACTCAGTTGATTCTGAGCTGAAGGCAGCAGAGTTAAACACTACAATTATCAGTCCCTCAGTTGGAGACAATGGGTGGGTTGTAGCTTCAGGTCACAGCTGCATATTTTAAAAACCCTAAAAAGGTTTTTTTTTTGTGTTAAATCTTGTCACAACAACAGATGCAGGAAATTTAGAAATACTGACACTTTTGTGGTGCAGTTCCTTCCTACTTTAGTGAAGCAAACTTGAGGTACATTCTCGCACTGTTCAGATATAACACGTGCCTTAGACAAGAGCCTAAACCAAAACCATATGCTGATTTTCCTCACTGATTTTCTCTCCTGAGCCCAAGAAATGCTGGAGATTCAAAAATACTTCCTTTTAATCTGGTATAATTTACCCTTTAACTTACTTAAAGCAAACTTGAGATACATTATTATTGTTTTCTCTTAAGAACAAGAGATAAAGGAATAATAATTTTTCATTTGTCTATAACAGAAAAACAGAATGCAGTTTTTGTGTTGTCTTTGTCTGTGATAGTTTTGTCTGTTAAGCAAAACCAATTTGATATTCAAGTTGAAGAATTATTTATCTTTGATTGTATTGTATTTGATCTGTGGTTAAGTGAATGTGAGTTAAAAACTAATAATATACCTGAAATAATTCATGGGCAAAGTGTCAAAAAATGCTCAACCATCTATTTCAAGTAGAGTTCATTGCAGTGCCTGGAGAAATGTGAATTAAATGACATCTTAAAGGAGTCTTGGGGATAAAGTGAATTCCTGAAATGTGGTTCCAAAGGAATGTGGGAGAAAAGTACATCACACAGAAATGATTGTTTTTTGGCATATTTGGACAAACATGTGATTCTACTTTAAAAGTTCCTTCAGAAAAAGGTGATTTACTTGATGCCACCGCAAAGAAACTTTTTCATTCATTTGATGGACAAAAATATCAATAGATGTGATATTCTTCTGAGAAATAACCCTTTGGCCTCAGAAGCTAAGGTTGTCTCTTTAGCAGAAATAACTTCTTGTAGGCGTTTTTGCAGAATGCATAGTTAAATCAATAATCTTTCTGAATCTCTTGCGCGACTCATCGGCATCTTCAACCCGTTTAGACCCGTACGCTTCAATAACAAGGAGAACACCAGACTATAGACGACAGAGGTTTCAATTAGATGGGTATTGTCATTAATTCCAATTTTAATGGATTCAAATGTCTGTAGTTACTTCTTCATGTGACTGATTAGTTTTTCAGCTATTTAGGTCATGAAAATGTCAAGTTTATCTGTCGTTTGCTTAAGTGTATCAGTTTACTGTTTAAAGAGGATATCATTTTTGCTTGTCCAAATATGTCATGCATGTACTCACTTTGTCACATGTCTGTATATGTGTAGGAGGGGAGGTTGCAAAGTCCTGGAGAGCAGTTTAAATCATATTGGAGAACCAGTGACCTTATAATCTGCATCCAGTACGTCACCACGTTAATTGCACTTAACTTTTTGCTGGTGAATATGCACCGATATAAAAGTTTTTTTTTTTAAACTCTAAAAACCAGTACTGAGTCTCCATGCTGTCATATCTTTGCAGCCACAATTCCAAAAGAATCCAAAAGCATTTCAACATCCTCAGAGTTTGTAGCCCAGTGATCCCATCAGCCCTGAGTGTGTGAGATCGCTCACGCTGTGCCAGCCATAACAAACCATTGTTCTCCAGTCAGTGGGAATAATGGCACCTGACAACTCACTACTACAGTTAATGAGTTGTGAGCTGCTGAACTCTCTACAGGAATGAGAGAGATTTTGCACTGTTTTTACACAAGTGACTTCACAAACAGATATTTTCCTCTATCCTTCCAGTATATGTGGATGAAGATAGACTTTTGTTGCCTTTATGCTCCATCTCCAAATTTTGCATTGGACTGGGGAGAGATGAACACGGTATGAAGATATAAGATATCTGGTTCTTCTGAGTGATTTTTGCTCAATTTTTTTCCTCCAAAATATTATCTACAAACGTCGAGGCACAAGTAAATAGTTTTAAATTCCATGCATCTTTTTCCTTTCCACTTAGGATGAGAGATAGAAGAAGGGAAAATAAGCTAGTAGAGAGGATTAAGTCTGCCATTAACAGCTTTGTTTTTTATTAGTTTGTATTTGCACAGATAATGTCATGTAAACTCCACATAGTAGAGGTTTACAGCCACGATGTCCTGCAACATGAAAAAAAGTCAGTGTGAAATATCTTAAAAGAGGAGGTAGCAGAAGAATTATTACAATGTTTTAATTTTACTCATATTTTTAAGTCCATTTAAACTAGTTCCTTTATGATGTAAATACAGAATGATAAAATAAAAATTGAAATTTTATCACCTTTTACTGTCTTTTGAATGGTAACATTTAAATGCAAATGAAGTGACTTTGTAAATTAAGATTTAACCACTATGGAGGTGTATAATTATTGTAGGAGACTCCACTTTGCATTGAAATAATACAAAAATATTCCTTCCAGAAAAGACCACAAGCTCATACTATAAACACTTTGAGAGTCTTTACATTATGTTTCCTTTATGCTTCATACTCTGTATGTGTAGCCATTTATTCAAAGAGTATATTTCTGTACTGTAAAAGCAGGTTTCATTTTCCTCAGTTATCTGAATTCTTCAAATAAATCTTCATCCATCTTCATTGATACAGGCACTTCTGAATGTTCTTTGATGGATTAGATGACTAATCTCTCTAATTGAGGATTTTGTTTTAATTTAAGCGCATGCTGGGAAAAACCTCACTGTACCCTATCCAACCCCCCCGTTGGATAGGGTACACGTAGGTTGCTTCACGCTGACCTTTTTCTTCACTTTGTTTTATGTTGTTACTGCTGTCAGCACCAGGTAGAACTGAATGGTCCCAAAACCAGTTATATTGCAGTTATGCTTTCTTGCTTTCTAAAGTTGAATCATTTGAAATGTGCAAGATTGTGAAGGACAATGACAGATTCTGCAGTCCAATCAGGCAAGATAAGATAAACTTTATGGAAATGTACATGTTACAGCAGCTAGATACAGATGAGGCATAGAAGAAGCAGGACGAGAATCACAAAAGTACAATAAGGCTAAAAAATAAAGATATAATAAAGACAATGTACAAGGCACGATGAGTTTATGACTTGTTGCAACATATCAAAGCAAACATATTCTTCGTGGAATTTGAGTGGAACAGTTAATATTTGTGTAAGTGTGACCATGTTAGATAAAATTAGAAAATAATGAAATTTTCCTGATAAAATAAATCCTGCATCTCACTGGAGGACTGTTAGAAAAGATTACAGTAGAGGACAAACATTAGAATGTTTCAATTTTCATTCAATTTAATGACAAACTCCTTTTTCAAGCATCTCTATTTGGTTTCATATAGAGTTATGTAGAATTTCAATGGGGAAAGAAAACATCTGTTTAGCTGTCCACCATATCCTGTGGAATATTTAAACTAATTACTTCCTGAAGCAAAAAGAGAAGCGCTAAAAGACGGTGGAGACACTCTCGGCGAGATTATCATTGCCAGATGGTTGTCTTGCTCTCATAAGTGATTGTACATCCAGTATCAGGCTGCAGATTTTTATTTTTTTTTTAAACATCAGTATTTCAAAAGGTCGACTGTGGTACTTGAAACTTTATATAAAGGTGTTTCTTTTCACAATATGCAGTGCAGAGTCACAACTGACTGTATGCATAATGGTGGAGAGGATTGTGACATGCAACCATCCAGCTTCACCAGCCATTGTTGTTTTATTTAATGCACCCCTGAGTTGTTGTTAATTAAAGCATGTATAATATGTGGCAGGCATTGTTAAAGCCTAACATGACGCAGTCATGCAGCCTCGTCGTCCTTCACCCCCTTGACCTTCGTTTTATTGTTACGATCTGAAAATGCTTCTTATAGTTTTGCTAACCAGTTCCTTCCTTAGACCACCTTTCCGCTCCGTTTAATCCGGTGTGGGTGGCAAGTAGCCGCTCAGTTAGACATAAATAAACCAGCCAGACACTGGTGTCTCATGACATGTAAAGTGTTTACAGTTGCTCTTGAACAGAATGTTTTTGTACAGTTGAGCAGTCGAGTTACTCAGAGCAGTTTGTCATTGTTCAGTGGAGGGGAGGGTTTGGGATTGGCTCAGTGTGCAGGAAAAGACAGTAGAGAACACAATGTATTTTAAATGTATGCAGAAAAACACAGGTTATATACATTTTTCTTTGATTTTTTTTATATGTTTATGTCCGTGTTTCATGAAAAAACAAAGGCCTTAAGTTAGAGGAATGATGAAAAGTTTAAAATGTTCAAGTGAATGTCATTTTCCACTGCAGGCTCAGGTGTGTTCATTGATAAAGTAATTGTCAAATAGAAGCACATAAATGAGCGTGATGACTAGTCGCACCTCTCAGCACTTAATTTAGTTGCTGTTATTTTATTTTTTTTAAGTTATTAAATATCCATGTTGTTCAATCTAGACATTGACAACCTATTTAGAACTTTGTGAAATGGAAGTTACATCTTCTATTGCAGATAGCAGGAACAGAAACTCACCGGCAATTGCATAACTGCATAATACAACTTCTTTTTTAAACCACTGCACATTGCAACTGTTGCTGTACCTATATATTGTGCATTGCTGTAAGCATCTCTGCACATGCCCTGTTGTCCTTGGCCTGCTGTGGTCTTAGTCTGGGTTTGATGGATGAAAGTAGCAAGTGCAAATGAAGCAATGACAAGTTTACATCCATCCATTTTCTAAGCTGCTTATCCTGCTCAGGGTCACGGAAGGATGGAGCCTATCAGAATGAATATTGAGCAAGAGGAAGCGTATGCCTTGTCTGTCACAGAGCTAAAACACACATATACTGTAGATAGGAAACCACATTCACACTTACCTACAGAAAAGTTTTTCCAGAAGACACAAGAGGAGGAGGATGTCAAAAAGGTGACGTGATCGCAGAGAAGATTGCTTGATATGCCTGGCGGAGTTTGTAGTCTGAAAATCCAGTATCTCTATAGATTCCTTTAATTTATCTTTATTTTATCCATAGGATTTTTAATTTAAACAGAAACTGTGTTCTGTGGTCACACAGATGAATGTTCATTAATACTTACAGGTCCATGTCCATATCCAATATGCCCTTATGCATAAATACCATTCCAAACTAGCCAACTGTATACAGTACAGACTTAAGTACATTTTACACCTGTAGTACCTCTGTACGTTTAATCATTTGCAGTATACATATTCTTATTCTGTTCTACATTCTCAATGCTTTCCTATTGCTCTGTTTAATGTCTGAAATATCACTTTATTTAATGTACTTACTTTTCTCTCTTTAGTTTTTAATCTTCTTTTATTCAATTCACTCTCTGAGTTTTCTCTATTTCAAAAAATGTC
>OMNN01032943.1:0-12015 GCA_900302755.1 Chromis chromis | reverse complement strand
CTCAGGTTGAAGTTACAGATGTCCGACCTGGAGTAAAGTAGTATCTACATGAGGCACCATATTTACAGCTATGGCTTGTTAAATTCCGCAATGTTGCTTGTCGCAATTTTGTGACTTTGGCCAGGTGTACTCAAACTTAACCCTCTAAGCGCCAGAGTATTTTTCCCCCTGGTTGCACAGTTCACATGTTGGAAGAAGTTGGGAAGTACTGTTCTTAAGCTCACTTGATTAAAGTGTCCTGCACCGGAACACCAGACATTAGCAAAAATAAAAGCAAAAGCATTGGGGGGGAAAGAATAGACCAAGTGAAAGTTATTCAGTCCCTTTCATGTAGCAAAAATAGCTAATGCATTTAACTCAGATTACCTAATGTGACACACAAGCCCATGGATTCTTTAAAACTGTGTCTTAGACCTCTGTCTTGCCAGAAAGGTAAACAGGCATGCCTGTTGAGAATCTGATTTACAGATCAAGGAAATTAGCTTCTGTTTAAAGTCCAACGTAATATTAAGAATTTGAGTTTAAGTGTGCAAAACCCTACACCATCCTTACCTTGCATGGGATCAGTAGGGGGAATTTACATTGGAGATTGGAAGACAAACACAAAACATGAGGTCTAACAAGACAGCTCAAAATGGACAAATCACCAAAAGGGTAAAGGAGCTCAAAGCACAACAGAGATGTAAGATACACAGAGGGAGAGGTCGCTAGAGATTAAGACAGAGAAGAGGGCATTGCTCTTTCAAATACTTCCCTCTGAAACTAAGACAAATTGGGCTATGCCCTCGTCTCAGTGGCCCCCAAGTCCCTATTTCTCTCTGTGGAGGAAACCAGTGTCTCCCAAGCATTAAAGTGGAAAAACCAACGCCACTGCAAGAATTTAATGAGGAGGGCTCTGCACTGCTTTCTGCTCAGTGTGTGACACAACACTTCTTGGCATGTAGTGATTTTCTCTCTTCTTTATTCACTGCTTTTATTATTACTGCCTACACTGGAGGAATGAAGTGGATATCCAGGCTTGAAACCAGTCTAGGCTCACTCGGTCCTCAGTGCTGGCATGCAAAAATACCACTGTGAAAATAGCCCTGTATTACATACTTTGCCAAATCTCAATGTACCAATCATGTAAAATGCCATGTCAAAAGAGTCTCCTGTACATAAGGCTAAATATGAATACTCACTCATTATTGATTTTTTATTGTGATGCCATACTTGGTAATGTCTTAGGGCTCATTTAATGCACCTACAATTTTACAATGAACAGTAGAGTATTTCCTCCTGTGTCAAATTTAAAAATAACAATTTTTACTATGTTAAAAATACAGGCTCCTCAGTGGGAACTCTATGTAACAAAAGTTTGTACTGAGATTCGTATCTTTTGTTTTTTCAGTACTTCCCAATTCTATTTTAATGGCAGACTTGATCAACCTCTGCATGGAGGATACATATTTTTGAAAAGATTTTCTACCATTTTTTAAAACTTCTTTTTCAGGTGCTCTTTGTTGGAAGAGTTGTGTTGCTCTAACTTTCTCTTTAAAATACCCAAAAGATGTTCTATAGGATTCAAGTCAGTCTGACATACACCGACATACACAGCTCAGCTGTGCAAACAAAAAAATTGCTTTGTAAAATACATCTGCTTTTCCTACTTAAATATATTATTATATATATTCTACTTTTCTCCTCATGGTGAAAAAAAAACTGTTCTTAAAGGTTAAAAGGTTTTTATCCTGTTTTTAAAAGGTGTGAACATCTTGCTTGTGTCACTGCACTCTGTTCCAGAAGCCAGAGCTCAACAATTAACCTTCTGAGTAAAGTATTGTTATCACTGATGGGACTGGTGGCCAGAACTACAAAAATGTGACAGAGACTGTAAATAAATAACCTCTTAGGCTTTGTGTCTAAGCCAATCTTGGCCATTTATCTTAATAAAAGGGTAATATCATATTTATTCCCTCATTAACAGCTAGGAGAGATTGTAAAAGGTGTCCTTATTGTGTCCATAACACTTTGAATCTTGATGCTGACTTTGAGATTCATCCTGAATCCTAATTTTCATTGCTTGATTCATTTATGACTTTTACTGCAAATGCTACTTTGTGAGCACTTTAAAAAGATAAAAAAAATAATTTCTATTCTGAAATATATGATTTACTTTATGGCCAGTTTGAGCTGCAGGTACAGTGTATTCAGAATACTAATCCATGGCTACAGGACGGAGTCAATGTGAGCAAAATGGATGCAAGAAAGTAAAAAAGGATTAAATAAAAACAAAATGTGAAAGACAAGAGATCAAAAGAATGGAAAGGAGAGATGATGAAGGTCAAGGTCAAGTTTATTTATTTCGCACATTTTAAAACATCGAGGTTAGTGCCATACAATCTAGGAAGCAGTAAAATATTAAAATACAACTATAATGTTAGAAAAAGCACAATATTAGAGCACACAGTACACAAAAATTAAAATTTAACAATAAAAACAAAAGAAAATAAAGTGCACAATAAGCACAAAATTCAACAAACAGTCCATATATCAGCAATGCTCCACTCAATATGAGTTGAAAGCCAGCGAGAAGAGATGAGTCTTCAGCAACGACTTAAAGCTCTCAAGAGTCTGGGCAGATCTAATACACAATGGTAAGCTATTCCACAATTTAGGGGCAGCCACCGCTAAGGCTCGGTCACCTTTAGTTTTGAGCCTAGATATCGGGACGTCTAGAAGCAACTCATTTGATGACCTCAGTTGAACTCATCCATGTTCACACACCAGCTAGAGCACTAAGTACTGGGGGGCCAGACCATTCAATATCATAAAAACAAACATCAAAATCTTAAAATCAATCCTGAAGCGAACAGGAAGTCAGTGCAGAGAGGTGTGATGTGGTCACGTTTTTTCGTGCTGGTCAAAAGGCGAGCAGCAGCATTTTGCACTAGCTGCAGATGCCGCAGAGAACGTTTGTCTAAGCCCACATACAAAGAGTTGCAGTAATCGAGTCTAGATGTAATAAAGGCATGGATAAGTCCAAGTCTTTGGGTGAGAGATAGGGCTTTACTTTGGCGAGCAGCCGGAGCTGAAAGAAAGCACCTTTGACTACAGAGCCAATTTGCCTGTTAAATTTAAAAGCACTATCAAAACTGACACCAAGGCTTTTAATAAAAGAAAAAATAGTTTTTGGCAGCCAGGGGTCCCAGAGTACCAACAGAGTCATTTAAACACTCCAGATGTCCAAACACAATAACCTCAGTCTTATTTTCATTTAGATTCAGGAAATTTAGGTCCATCTAAGTTTTTATGTCATTAGAACAAGCTAGCAGAGGCTGCAGAGAGTTCTTACATTTTATAGGAAGGTACACTTGGACATCGTCCGCAAAGCAATGAAAGGAAACATTATGTTTATGGACAATGGAACCTAGGGGCAGCAAATATAAAGAAAACAATAAAGAGCCCAAAATGGAGCCTTGGGGGACCCCACAGGTAAGAGGGGCCACATTTGAGGAGAATTCACCCAGATGGACAGAGAAACTCCTGTCAGTTAGATATGACTAGAGCAACTTGAAGGCAGCACCTTTAATGCCTACGCAGTGCTTTAGGCGTGATAAGAGGGTCCTGTGATCAACAGTATCAAAGGCGGCCGTCAAATCTAAGGTCACCGGGATAGCGGCACATCCTGAATCCACAGTTAAAACAAGATCATTGAACACTCTTAAAAGGGCAGTTTCAGTACTGTGACCAGACCTAAAACCAGACTGGAACTTCTCATAAATATAATTTTGTACTAAAAATGATTGCAACTGTACAGCAATTACTTTCTCTAACACTTTGGACAGGAAGGGTAATTTGGAGATGGGCCTGAAGTTGGACAGAACAGAGGGGTCCAGGCTGGGCTTTTTGATTAGTGGCTGCAGTATAGCCTGTAAGAAGCAGGAAAACACCTTGATCTAAAACAGATATGAATCAAAACAAAAAAGAATAAAAGATCCAACTGAATCAAAAACCTCTTTAAAAAGGTGAGAGGGAATACTGTCTGATACCGTGTTTCAACCAACCTGGTGCTAGTGCTAGTTCGGAGCCAGTGCCTGACTTAGCACCAGTAGTTTGTGTTTCCACCACCTAAGCACCGGCCCCAGGTGCTAAAAACTGGTGCTTAGCAAGCACCAACTCCTTGCTGGGCCAGAGCTAAGCACCGAGTATGTCAGGGGCTGGGGGCGGGGTTATCTTGACCAATGATCAACGGTGGAAAGGGACACACAAGCGGTCATTTGTGTCCTTTTTCTCCAGGACGTCCCTGGTCCGATCGCAGATGTATTGGAATGAATCCCGGGACACACGGAAGTTTGCACAGTGTTGCGCACTGAAATCCGGTACAACTGTGTCGTGGATACGCGGAAGTGCCGGCAGTGGGCAGCAGGCAACATCCGCCTGGAGGACCTCCGCGGACCTTATAAACATCTTTATAAAGATGAACATCTTTCTAAAGATGTTCATCTTTATAAAGATAAACATAGATATCATCAACTAATTGCGTTTGTTTAACCGTTATGCGTTACAAGCGTAGACGTTTTACAGTGATGCAATGGCGTGGCTCCAACTTGGCTCCTGGCCAATGGAAAAGTAAAGCGGTTCTTTGGAGGAACGGGATTTGAACCAACTAAGCACCGAACTAGCACTAGCTCCGAACTAACTCCTGGTGCTTGTTGGTGGTCTTCCCACGAACTACATCTGAAAGTGTGGACAGTGATATTGGCTCAAATTAGTCAAAAACAGCTGGGCACATGGGAGGGTCAGAGGGATCAAACTCAGCTTGAGGTGGTACAGAGTGAAGAGCAGAGATTTTCTCGAAAAAAAAAGTTGAGGAAATCATTACAAAGAGCAGGAGTTGGAACAATGGGAACAGTATCGCGCGGGTTAACAAGAGAATCCAAAACATTAAACAGAACCTTGGGTTTAACAATGTTGTTTGAGACTAGGTGTGAGATGTAAGCGGTTTTAGCAGCTTTACCCGCTTTCAGATACTCCAATAAATAGTCCCGTCGAATCCCAATGGAGACATGCAACTTGTCCTTCTTCCACCTTCTCTCAGCATGCCTACAAGAGCGTCTGAGAGAACGTACAGAGTCATTTATCCATGGTTCAGAAAATACCTTTGGGCATTTGATGCTTAAGGGAGCGATGGCATCCAAGATGCTAGTGCATGTGGAGTTAAAAAGAGCAACAAGCTCTTCCGCACTAAGGGCACCATACCCCTCGACAGTAGAGTGCATGTAGCCATTAAAAGCGGTAGAAAATTGCAACGTAGTGCTGGAATTTGTAGCACGAAAACAGCATGCAGGCGGACGAGCAGCAACAACAGAGCAGGGGACAGTAGCAGTCAATAAAACATGGAAGCGATCAGAAATACAAGCACTATTACAAATTTCACTGATACAGACAGATAAACCATGCGACAGCACTAGGTCAAGTGTATGCCCCTTTTCATGCGTCGGGCCAGAGACCCACTGTGTGAGATTAAAAGAGTCGATCAGTGACAAGAAGTCTTTGACCAGAGGACTGGTTTCACAGCACACATGAATGTTCAGGTCACCTGAAATTAAAAAGTGATCAAAATCCACCATAATTCCAGACAGAAAGTTTTCAAAATCCTGAATAAAATACTTACTGTATTTGGGTGGACGATACACCACTGCACACAGCAAGGGAGGAGAAGAATTCAGTTTAAAAAGCTGCAGCTCAAAGCTGGAGTAGGTGACAGATGGTATCTGCTGACAGTGAAGACTGGATTTGAAAACACCGGCTAGCCCTCCACCTTTGCCGGTGGTCCGAGGGGAGCTGAGAAATGTACAGTCAGGAGGGAGAAGCTCGGAAAACGGTGTGGACTCACCAGTATGTAGCCAGGTTTCTGTCAGGAACATAAAATCCAACTCACGGGAGGTGAAAAAGTCATTCAGCAAGAAGGTCTTGTTTGCTAGGGATCTAGCATTAATTAAAGCCATCCTCAGGGTAGCGTTAGGAGTCAAGCTGATCAAGGCACGTCTTAGCGGACAAAGGTTTTTGTGGACAACGCCGCGTCTGGGCACTCGCAGCTGCCCAGGAAGGGACATCGACATCAGGCCACAATGGGAAGGGGCCGCCAGCAATTCATGGGAGACAGCGTGTGAAACCGGCGTTGTCATCCGTCCTGCAAGGAGCAGAGTTCAATTGGCAAAGTAGCAGGAGCAGCATCCAACAGCGTGCCAGGCAGCATCGTAAGGCCAGGAGCAGCAGCAGCGGGAGGACTGGGAATGATAATCCTTAACCATGGTCCTCTGAGATGTATTGAGCGTCTGACGGCAGAAGAGTAGCGAAATCCACCACGAAGGAGGCGAGGATCGGCCACACAGGACAGCGACAGGGAGGCCTTAACTTTCACCAATACACCACTGTGCTTACCCCGTCTTCTCCAACGTTTTTTGCGGGGAGGGGCGCAAAGTGAGCAGCACAGGTAAAATGGAATATCCGCCAGCAAAGGAGGGAGGCTTGCATTCTGGTCTCCCAATTCATGCTTTAACAGCATTTGCATCGCACCAAAGACTCGGATATTGAGAAGAGCTTGGCGATCATAAGCACATCCCAAAAGCAGACACATAAGAACAGAGCAATAACAAACAATAAACTGAGTGGACGCGACCGACGGCCTGCCAAACATATTGGCGCCATCTTTTTGTGTTGAAGACAAAAAGAACACAAGGGAAGAATAAAAACGTGAATTAAGAATTCACTGCTGATTAAGAAATAGTGGATAAATAGCATACAATGAGCAGGAAAAAAAGGCAGAAAGGGAGGAAAGAAAGGGAAGAGGATAAAGTAAGATGAAATGAAAGTAGCTAAAGAAAAAGAAAAAAGAGAGAAAAGAGAAGGAAAGAGGAAAAAAGTTTTTTTTTTTTTTAGAAGAGAAATACTATAAAGAGGAAATGAAACATGAAGGGAAAATAAGAGAGCAAGAAGGGTAGCAAAATGGAACTAAAAGATAAAGAGGCCAGATGAAAAGTTGGGAAAGGGAAAGAAAACAAAACAGAGCAAAAAATGAAATAAAAACAACCGAAAAGGCAAGCTAAGAAGCTAAGGAAAAAAATGAGAAATTGATGTTTACTGAACTGTTAAGCAAAACATGAGGACTGTCATCTAACTGAGACACTAAATATCATAGCAAGATGGTGGCACTTGTTCCACTTTTCTCAGAGAAAAGGCAGCTGCTTCCATTCCACTGTCAGCATGAATGACTGATGGAAGTCGAGTGAACTGCATTTCACCATTCAAAATGAGAAAGCATTCTAGGAAATGGCAGGAACACCCATCTACACCTTTCACTGCTGTATCGGAAAGCTGTCAGTGCTGTGGAGTGAATGGCCACCTATACAGCCTGACAAAAGAACACAAAATGCCTGAAAGTCCTGACATGTGGCAAGGTAGTTGCAAAGGGGGAAGAAGGGCATGTGTCCTAAAGAATCACCACCTGGCAAATGTCTGTCAACAATATCTTGTCGAATTGCATCTTGCAGCTTCCAAAATGACTAGCGGTGTCACAAGTTTCAATCTAGGGGGTCTCTTCGGCTTTCATTGTATCCATTCGTTTTCCTATCTCATCTCCTTCTCTCCTCACCTCCCAGTGTTTGTTTGGCATCGCCATCACTTAGGCTCCTCAACCTCCATGCCGGCCGACAGCCTGTCAGTCTAAGCTCTTTTTAACACAGAGCAGCCCTGCACAGTGACACAGAAGCTCCCCTGGCATCGCGCTTAGCAAAATGGAAAAAAGGGCTTGGCTGTGTATACCTCTCCACTCTCATCAGCATCTCATGCTGTCTCTATGTCTTTCTTATTCTCTTTGGTTTTTTGGTCTCTGTGCAGTGTTTCTGCATGCATACAACCACAGCCTGCCAGGGTGTCTTGCAGGATTCATTGGTTTACCAAGAGAGAGTGGGAATAAAAATGAGAGAAGTGTACAGGCTATTCTGTCAGATTTACATTAAACTAATCTTTTCCTCTGTTGCCGTTGCCATTAGGGTTGGGTATTGCTTGAAGTGTTTCAATATTAAAACCAGCATGGTA
Source organism: Chromis chromis (assembly GCA_900302755.1). Classification (NCBI taxonomy): domain Eukaryota; kingdom Metazoa; phylum Chordata; class Actinopteri; family Pomacentridae; genus Chromis; species Chromis chromis. The sequence goes on along the minus strand of OMNN01032943.1, from coordinate 3,933 downwards.
AAAGAGTTTTGTATTTTGAAATTAAAGTGTTAATTTAAACATCTCAATATTTTAAATATTATTTTCTTAAATAAAGTAAATATAGACTGCTTAATCCTCTGGTTGTGGGGGGGCTGGAGCATATACCAGCTGACTCAGGGCGAAGGCAGGGGACACCCTGGACAGGTCACCAGTTTATCACAGGGCATACTCACATTCACACCTACGGACAATTTAGAATCACCAATTAACCTCAGGGTGGGTGGAAGCCGGAGCACCCGGTGAGAACCAACACAGAAAGATCCCAGGCCCGAACCAGGGATCTTCTAGCTTTGAGGCAACAGTGCTAATCACTGAGACACTGTGCAGCCCTCCTTAAATAAAATACTTCAGATATTACTTCTGATAAAAGCTTTACATATTTACATGTTGTCTATTCTTTCAATTTATCACTTGGGGTGACAAAGCTACTGTTATCACTAACTATTTTGGTTTTACAGAATAAAACTTAATTTACACTACTGTTTCTAGTAAAGACTGTGTACAAAAGATGTATGTAGCCAATGGCCAAATGCCAAAATGGAGGTTTCAAAACCTCCATTTTGGCATTTGGCCATTGCCATGTTTTATACTTGAAACCAGACATAATGAGAGAGGGGTGGAGCTGAATGAGAATAAGTATACATATCACTATACATGTCCATACAGTAGCAGCCTGTCAATCAAAATGTAGTCCCCTGCTGGCTGTTAGAAAGAATGCAGGTTTTAAGGCACTTCCTAAGTGGCTTCATTTTTCAGTGCTGGAGGCTATGTCTGTCTTTATTATACAGGCTGTGATTTCCAGTAGCATCAACAGCTGTACACTACCTGCCCAGTTGTGGTTGGTGAATAAAGTGAGCATGTGGCAAACAATAGATTCAGATATGCTATTCAGGAGTTGGTAGAGACCCAAAGGCTAAAAGCTAAAAGACGAGTGATTAGTAGGACTGTTCCAAATAGCAATTGCCGTTCTTCGAATATTCGGGTCCAATTAATGACGATTATCTGAATATTCGGCTCGAGCGGTAGCGGCGCACCGGGGGGGAGGGGACTTAGTAAACAAATAATTTTATTCTAACACCGTCGAAGTGAAGCGTGACATTGGAGTTGGTAGGTCCACGTACTAGAGCCTCGGCGGTGCTGGGCGGCATACTAGAGCCTCGGCGGCGCCCGACAGGGGCATACACAACTATTAAATATCAAAATATCAAAATTATTATCCGGATACCACCACAACGACCGAATATTCGGATATTCGAATATTCGGGACCAGCCCTAATTCGAATAGTCATGCCCGCCGGGCGTCGCCAAGGCTCTAGTACGCGGACCTACCAACTCCAATGTCACACTTCACTTCGCCCGTGTTAGTAAACGAATAATTTTATTCTAATTCTCATGATGGTGATAATGGCAGGGGGAAACAGAAAATATGGCAGCTAACACAAAACCCTGCCGGAAGCTAACATAACTTAGCATAACAGAATTAACAGAGTGCGAAATGTGGGAAGAGATGGCAGAGGAGGGTGTCAGTTATGTTGTTAGAAAGCAGCTCTAACAAGCTGGACTGAGCAACCATAAGGCCTCTCCAAAAAATAGTAGGAGAACACATCCTCCTCTTCTCTAAATAATATGACAGTTGACTTGATTAAAACAATGAAAAAATGGGGAGGGAGGGGGAATGACAGAAGTGAAGTCCTTGTGCTTCTTGAAGAGCATACCTTATTTTCAGCAGCCCATTTAGCCTGAAAAGAACAACAGCAATTGTAGGGAAGACAGTTCCATGATTCCCAGTATACTTTATTTACAAGCTGTACTATGGGGCATCAAGCTTATGAGGTGCAAAGAAGAAGAAAAAAAACTGATGAGGAACAGAAAACTGACAGGCACGCTCTGCTGAGCAGAGACACTAATCGAGAAACAAAATAGACAATGCTCCATGCTCTACCCACTCATGGTATTCTTGAGATATCATTAGCACCTCTGCACTTCATATCATCTGTCATTCCTATTATTATCATTATCAGACCAATTTATCTATGGTTTCCCCCTTGTGCAAAATAAAGAATCATTTCCTCCTAAAAATCAATAGCACAATAGAAGGGATGTTTTTCTTTTATCCCCATTTATCTGGCTCCAACTCACTCCCTCTCTCTCAAGCAGCTACATCCTAATGACAAGGGGACAGCTACCAAAGCAGCATCCTACACGGATAACTGCCTGATGCCTCTCACACCTCCGCTGCATCTTACATACATAGACACAAACACAGCACGGTATCTAATCAATCAATCTATTAAGGAAAGCCGGGGTGACGTTGACATGCTCCACGCTGACTGATAAAGCGACCTGTGAGTCGACGTGTGTGCATTTTTCTGGCCACAGCAGAGGCCAGATAATAGCTCTGTGAGCACTGAGATGATGATGATGATATTGTTGACAACCAAAGGCCACGAAGCATATCCAATCTCTTTTCTAAATGTCAACCTTCTCCCCATATCACTTCAACAAAAAAGCTCACAGAAAAGGTTTGGGGACACAAATGCCTGCTTAGAATGATTAACAAACCCACTTGTCTCATTTGTCTCTGGATTTAACACGTGTATGTGCATACACATTCTCACAGAAGACAAAGGGAGGGTGAATTAGGGAGGAAAGAGACAGAGACAGATGGAATGAGGGGTGTGTGTTTGTGCGGCTGAAAAGATGTGCTAGCTCACGCACTTGTTGTGAGATTACAATGACTATTCTGTTTTTCCTCCAAGCCAGGAGAGACAAGGCCCATTCATTTTACGCAGCAAAAAGCGACAGATTGAAGGCCAAACATCTCTTTCTTTCCCCATCTCTCCTGTCTTCCTTTTTCTTTTTTCTCCCTCTCCTTAGTGTGTTTGGTTAACCCAGGGCTGAAGTGCAGTGCAGTGACAGGAGCATGATGCCTCAACACTGACAACACATGCTGCAGATGGAAAAGGAAAAGTGTTGCTCTGTGTCAGCCAGCGGACGCCCCACAGTGATGTTCACTGCTCTCCGTGACATAAAAACAAACAAACAAACAAAACAACAACAAATAGCAGATGCTTGTGTGGCTGCAAACTGGCCATTATGTAGGAAACTGGGGGCGTGTTGGCAGCAGTCAGGTCACTTCTGCAGACACAACAGGACTGCACAAACTTACTGTATTTCTAACAACACTTGGCTAAATCATTGCAGATGTTGCTATGCAGTGAGGTATGATATTATTAAGGTGGACTCCCGAGTAAACAATACAGCCTACTCCTCGAAAACTAAAGAGGATAAAGAGCTTACAATGCTCTTCCAACACTGCAGGTTGGAGATGAGGCCATAATTATGGGGATCACAGATCTCCCAGCTGAGGAAGTCATGGGAAGAAGCTTCAAAGATGAATTGTATTTCTGATGAATCAACGGACAAATACAAAATCTCATGTACATGATATGAACTAAATCAGTGACCTCTTTTTCAGGCGGCTTCTACTTGTCTTTCCTTTAAGTTTTGCAAGTTCATATAGTGAGTAAATTTTAGATTAAGAATTCTTATCATATTTCACTGAGGCTGGTCAAATAAATGAACCTGAAAAACTAAGGTCTTTAAAAACAGCACATTTATCTTGAAAAATTGAAATCATAGTTTTATCACAAGAGCAGAAAAATGACATACATACATGAGGCAAATAAAAGCTGTGCTTAACAGATACACTGTACGGCAGCGGAACTATCATTCGATAAAAATCTGAATCTGAGTGTAACCACCCATCTCTTTATCATTGCTCTCTACCCTAAAAACGTTTAGTCAATTATAACTGAAAACAAACATTCAAATTATAATGATTTTATTTGACTAATAAATACAGTCTATCTTTAATGCTTCTTGATGTTATATACTTAAAAATGAAGTATA
>OMNN01032925.1:0-10021 GCA_900302755.1 Chromis chromis | reverse complement strand
CAAGACGTTCCACCTTCATCCAAGTGGCTTCATCAGTTCTAAACTGACTGGTTGGGAGTTCCAGGTTTTAGACTCTTCAGGATCCATTAACAATATTGAAGCTCCAGTCTGCTGGGTGAGTGTTGCCCCTCCCTCATTATGGGAGTCGTTAGGTCCTTCCCTCTCACAATGGGGTTTATTACAGCCCTTTGTGGCCAGGTGTGAAAGGTTTCTGTTCTTCCTGGGTAAAGAATGTAACACTGCATTGTACACAGGTGAGAGGTGATGTCTCAAACCTCCCCCTCTGTTCAATGAAGGGTTTTGTAGTTTAACAAAGATGCCCAGGAAGAACAGAAACCATTCAAACCTGGCCACAAAGGGCCCTAACGAACCCCACTGTGAGAGGGAAGGACCTAATGCCTCACATAATGAGGTGAGGGGCAACACTCACCCATCAGACTGGAGCTTCAATAGTGTTAATGGATCCTGAAGAGTCTAAAACCTGGAACTCCCAACCAGTCAGTTTAGAACTGATGAAGCCTCTTGGATGAAGGTGGAACGTCTTGGAGCTACTCAACCAAGTCCAGATGCTACCATTGAAACTACGAGGATGAGCAAGACGTAGTTTCAACATGTGACCACTGCTGGTCTTCTGGTCGTTGCATTATGCATTTGGCACATTTTGTCATGACCCATCAAACCGTTGAGAAGGTTTAAAGTTAATAATTGTGTAACGCAGCTGATTAATTTAAATCAGTTTCATACTTGACACATTTTTTCTGCTCTGGCCTCTGAAGTGGTTTTTGTAATAGTGATCTTTAGTGACTGTTCCTTTTCATGGAAGTGTTTAAGTTGCGTTGTCACCTCCCTGTCCATCAGGTTACTGGAGTCAAATCTATCACTAAAAAGGAAAAAGGTCCACCTCCACACCTGGATGCTATGTGGCTGATCTTGTTGAATGCTTCAGCCATAAATGTCTTTCATAAAAAACAGAATCACATAAAAATATAAACAGGAAACATGAATAAATGAGACCATGAATTATGTGGAAGAATTACTTGTGAAGCAACATTTAAAGAAAAGATCTTGGTCATTACAAACCTCCTGATTTATGTGAATGCACTTATTCAAAATTACCTGTGTAAGACGTGAAAGCAGCTGTGCAAAAAAAAGCCAAAGCCATTTTACAGTTTGTCGTGGTCACCTTCAGTAAACAGAGGTCTGTTTCCAGGCCGTGTCCAATCAGAATGGTGTCGGCATTGATGAAGCTCAACAGGGTCTCTTGGACCTCTCTGAGGGAGGTGTGGTTCCCCTTCACATCTTCCTCACTGATGCCTGAAAACCTAGATGAGTAGAGTGTCAACAGACCTGATAAACACAGTAGTGGCATCAATTCCAGATTTATAATCACCCGGTACCTTTCACTTAGTGGCAAGCCCTGAACTTTGTATTCTTATTGCTTCTCTACATCCTCATTAAGATACAGTACAAGAGCTCAGCCTTGAGCTTCTTGCCAGTTTTCTTATCAGGATCTTATTGCCAGTAGGGAGAAGGCAGAGTTTAAGTTGGTGCACAGTAAATGTGTTCTGCTCATGACAAGATGAGGAAAACAAACAGCCAAGAACATGATGACATTACCTGGTGTTGTAGTCGATAACTTCATTATCAGGTCTGACAAAGGTGTCATAGACGACTTGAAGACTAGAGCTGACCACCGTCACTCTGGATAGCTCCAAACCATGAATGGTGTAACACTGGAGACACACAATAACACATTGTCTTGAATGTTTGTTCCAAATATAAATCCATCCAAACAGCCACTGATTGTTTTGACATCAGGCACACCGTGTTAGTAGTAATCCTAACTGCCTAATTAGCTCAGTGTATATATGTATATAGGTAGATATGTTGTTGAACATTGTTTTATTTCTAAGCTACATCTTCTATGAAAACCATCTTAGTTTTACTTTTGTGTTACAGTGTGTGGACGTATCCTTAATACACCACAGATTCTAACAAAACCACAAGTCAGTTTCAGGCTTTGGTGCCTGAAGTGAAGATGTTAAAAACTCAGCCAGCATCACCATTTCACAGTCCAAGGCGTAAACCCCGGGACAGCTGGTGTCTGAGGGACGTCTGGAGACGGTCGACACAAACCCATCCAGGCTGAGGGAGTCATGGACATGCAGCTGGTCAAGACATGACAAAAACAATCAAAACATCAACTGGTACACGTGAAGGAAGTTAAGGAAATGAATCCAACTCTGTGTTTTCTACCTTAAACATCTGACACCCAGGGGTCCCCATGACTCCCTCACAGCAGCTGTAGCGGGTCTCCACTCCACCCGGCACTGCAACAGGTTCAAAACATTCCCAATTCATCAAAATGTTTATCATGCGTCTTCCATCTTGAGGCTGCTTTGAAAGCAAAGGGAGGACCTACTCAGGATTATTATGTGCTCCTAATTAGGTGCAGGTTTCTACGTATACTAGTATAATAGCAGGTGGCAAATAGATGGTCAAAAGAGACCCATGTATTATTTTATACACTAAACAATCAGTTAATCATCGGTGGCTCACCTCTATTCTCAACTGCTTTCCCATAATGATAATTGCACTCCTCCTTGCGAATGTGTTTGCCTGTTTGGTTCACAGAGTACGTGGCCCCACATCGACAACAGATCCTCTTGAGGGCTTTTACCAGTGAAACAGAAAGAGTTCATCACCAGAGAGAAGGACCAGATACAGCAGTGAAGTGTGCCCTCTAGTGAAACAAAAGGAAAACAGCATCTGATCACTTACCGTCTGCATTCACTCTCTTACTCTCAGTAAAAAGAACAGCACAGCCACGTCTCTCTGGGTGCTGGACAGGATAGTTGGCCTCAGTCAGCTTTTCATCAGTCAAACTATAATCCTTCAAACTCTCATACAACGCCACATCATCTGCTGGAGAAACAAAAACACTGAGAAGCTGTTAAATATTTCAATTAAATGATAAAAGTATTTGAAAGAAAGTAGTTCTCACCGTTTGCTTTAAACGTCTTTAGGTTCAGTGGTATGTTGCCTTTCAATCTTTGGCTGTTGACTTCCTTTTCATCTAAACCAACAAAGTATAAACACATTAAACTTAACTGTTGTTTTGTTCACACGCTTCATAAATCAAAGTATGTTCTCCTCACTTTTAGCAGCAACAGCGCTTTGGTTCTTCATCTTCTTGAGCGCGTTCACTGCAATGCTCAGATACTTGAGCTTGTTCACGCTGCGATTGAACACCGTCCTCTCTTCAGCAAGAGCCTGACAACAAAACCATCAAGGAAAAGAATGAGTGTGAAGTTTGTCAGTGAGAATGACCTTCAGTTCATACACTCACCTTTTCAAAAGCATCGTTAACATTGTCTGTTGTTTTGAGGAACTCCTCTGTGAACATGTTGACGTAACGCTGGCGGACATCGTGGGGCACCTTTTCCTTGGCGGCCTCACACTGCTGCTTCAGTTTACGTTTGGCAGGTACCGACTGAAAGAGTCAATTCATGATTAACATTCATGTGATGAAGCATTTCTTACCAGATCTAAGTAGAATTTCACTTCTTACCTTTGTCGCAGCCTGGACAGAAGCTTGAGGAGTTGTACAGGAAGCTGGACTTGGATGTAAAGATGTCGATGCAAAACCGGACGTCAGGGAAGGTTTACGTGGCGGAGCAGGAATGAGCACAGGAGCTGTTGAGCGGTATCTCTGCACGGGGGTAACTGCAGGTGGATGGTACGTTTGTTTAACTGTGAAAGCGCTTGGATGCACTTGGCTGATCGGAGTAAACACTGTGGTGACTGGGCTGGAGCTGGAAGCAACAGGCAGAGGGAAGGTGCCCTCTGGGAGGTAGAAGTGCAAGTTGTTGCCCACTTCAAACACAGCAGTTCCCACGGGTATGTAGTTCAGATAGGCTGCGGACAAAGGTCAAAGTTAATGCAGGAAAAGCTACAAGAACCGGCATCTGGACACTAATTTGATGTTGACATTTTATTAATAGTATTTCCAAGTAACCCAAACTAATCTCCTCCACCACTAGAAGGCGCTATATAAGCGCAGACCATTTACCGCTACTGCCAACACATGCTTACCGTTCTGCACAGGAGCAGGCTGCAGGCTTTCAGGGGCTTGAGGCAAAGCCGAAGGTGCACTCAGGGGTTCTGACTTATTCTGACATGTGGAGGAAACAAAAGCCTGAGCGCCTTTAACTGAAGCAGTCAGCATGGAGGCTCTCTGCTGGACCTGCTGGATCTTGGAAGTGACGGAGGGCCGGGAGACAGATCCTGAAACTGCTGGCCCACGGAGGGGAACCAAGACCTGTGGCTGAGGTCTGCTCTTAGCCACCGGCTGCTGAATGAAGAAGGTCCAATGAAAAAATGACTTTAAATTAAACAGTACTGGTTGTGATGATGCAACAGGAGGAGAAGATGAGCAGCACCATGTACCTCTGTAGGATGGGCTTCATGAGCTACTCTCTTCTTTCCTCGTACCGTCTGAGGTGGGATGTTCACCTCCGGCTGCACCACGTCTACAGCTCCAATCTAAAAATGACATGGAGACCAAAACACATCCTGAGTGTTGAAAACATTTCTTCATCATGACTCTTATGTGTCCAGTTACAGTTACTTACAGGCACATCAGGCTGATCTTCACTTCCTTTACTCTCACTGTTTGCCTCCATGAAGATCCTGTAGCACTCCTCCATTGGGTCGCTGTCTGACAGCTCCATGTCTGAATAGTTGAGCTCTCCTGCCTCATCGTCAGAGCTAATTATTATAACCTCCTCACCGTCCGCCTTCACCAAACGATGCTCAGTGGTTTCATATGAAGACTCTGCTGTGTTAGTCACATGTGTGTTGCTGCCTGAAGGTGATTCTGCTTGTTCCTCGTACCCAACAGATGACATACTGTTCATGGTAGCTTTACCCTGCGTCTGTCCTGACATTCTCTGGCTGCCCGTCACCACTGATGGCTGCTCAGGAGGCCACTGGCTATGAAGCCTGTCTGGAGCTTGGTGCTTTGCTGCCTGGGCTTGCTTGGTGTGTTGCGTTTGTGATGAGTTATCAGCTGGAGCTTTATAAAACAGGGAGTTCCTTGGTGGCAGCAGTGGATTCATTTTCTCAACACTACTGGGCAGCTCACACCAAGGATTGTTCCAACTGGGACTGTGTTTGTCTGGGTTAGACTTAGGAAGACCTGCAGGCTCATGGGGTTTCTCCTCTGGTGTTTCAGTAGACTTAGAACCAGTAATCTTTTGACATTCACTATCGAGGGCTTTTAAACATCCACTTAAGTCGACTTCACTTCCATCAGTTGGTTTTTCAAGTCCTTCGTTATCAACACACGTTGGTAGATCTTGGTTGTTCTTAACGTCACAATAACTATGAACTTTATTTGTATCAACTCTTGAAGCAGATGTGACCTTTAAAGAAGTATCAGATAAAACAGGTACCGCTTCAGCCTCCGTCACTCCCCCTACTGCATCCTGGGAGGATTTGCCAGTCGGAGTCTGACCTTCGTCAGGTGACGGGGGAACGTCGATGATCAGGACGCCGTCTTCGTTAGAGTCATTATGTAGCTCTGGAGATTGTGATCTGGAGAGCAGAGCCTGTTGGTCACAAGATACAGCAGTTCTTGCTTTTTTCAAACCTTGCTGGTTTTTCTGATCCTTGCCAGAAGAGCTGTAAGTCCGCAGGTCAGCAGAGAAGTTGGACAGAGGGTCATACTCCAGATCCGTTCTTGGTTTAGAGTTATCAACCACATACTTCCTTGCTCTGGCGTGTGTCTTAGTAAAGCCTATGCATGAAGGCCGTCCTCCTACGTCTTTACCTGCAGCCTCATACTTGCCAAAGGGTGGCTTGTTTCTGCCGTCTGCTTGTACAGTCTGGTAGTGTGACAGTCGCCGTTGCTCCTGCTCGACCTCGTGTCTCACAGTCTCGATTTGTTTGTTGATCTGATCCAGCTCATGGAGGCAGTCTCCAGTCCCCTCATTCACTGGGGCTCCACAGGCAGGAAATAAAAAGCCATTCCGGACCCCTGTTAACAGGAAAAGGAAATAGGACTTACTGGTAATACCGATATGGTGGAAAATAAAACTGGGTGGGATTTACGGTGGCCCAGAAGGGTCAACGCAACCGCAAAGGCCACAACGCAAATGCAAAGCCCACAACGGAAGTGTGCAGCGGTCCCAAGAACAGGCTTTGTTTCCGGGGGACAATATTTTCTGACGGACTATTTTGATTACGGGAGAGTTTAATGAGACGTAAGTAAAACGCTGGTGCTGCTGATTGTGATTAATGTTATGCGTTTTCACAAACCAGCAACGTTGGTCACCGTGTTTTACTTACGTCTCACTAAACTCTCCCGTAATCAAAATAGTCTGCGCACTTCTGTTGTGGCTTTTGCAGTTGCGTTGACCCTTCTGGGCCACCGTAGATTACCACAAATTGCCCCTTAAAAGACGGAACTGACATTTACATTTAGGTTTTTAATCAATTAGGCCAATTCAAAAGTTCCACTTTACTCAGAGGTCACAGTATGCCTTTTAAACATACATGTTTTTACTAAAATACACATCTAGCTTCTTTTTTCATTTAAACTACACTTTGTTCATGATTTTTTTCCTCATTCCCTCAGCCAGAAATCTTCACTTAAAATAAGGTGTTCACAAGTCAACATGTATTTAAAGACTCTTGAGCCTCTCTGAGACAATCTAGTCCAGATTTGACCCATTGAAGTATAGTGGGTAGGGTTGGTGTAATAAGGGTTAAACTGGACTTGCTGGAGTTAGCTCAAGCTAGCTAACTCAATCAAGTCCAGATGCTACGATTGAAACTACGAGGATAACCATGACCTGGATGACTGAGAATCTTCACAGACAAGGGTTAAACTAATCTTCATGCAAAAAAAAGCAGTAAAATTTCCGTTTTTTCAACCGTTATTCATAAAAAGAATAACGGCTTTACAATTCAGAACCTGTTTAAAGACTCTTTAGCGTCTCTGAGACCATCTAGCAAAGATTTGACCCATCCAATTATAACGGTTTTAAACCTAGACCCGGTTTAACCTAATCCACATGCACTTTTTTGCACTTTTACAAAGATATTTCACATATCAGAAACTTAAATTATCTCTAGCCATTATATCACAATGTAGTTCATAACCAGTCTATATATATAGTAGTAAAAGCAGCTAAAGCTCTGTATTTTTCAGCATTTTACAAATAAAACGGTTTCACCATTTTTACCGTTAGTTTAGTTAAAATTTCTAACACGTTATTCTGTCATTAAAAAGTGTACCTCGCCCTTTGACTGCTTGAATGGGAAGCTAACTTCAACACCTGACGTAGCTAGCGGCTCCAGCTAGCCTAGCCTACAGACTGACCTGCGAAAACCAACGTCGACGAGGCCCCAAACGTATCCCGCGCTTCTGCGGCATGTTTGTACGAACAATGAGGCCGCTCACACTGTCCGCGCTGTGCCCAAGGACAGTTAATGTCGGCAAAAAGTCCGAAAGAGGGAAACATTGGCGAAGACGCCGCTTTTCACGGTGCTAAAGTAGTTTTAATTAACGGTCGTCCGTTGACAGGTGCTCCAACTGAACCTCGGGTGACGTCAGCCTCTTTTATATAGGGCCAGGGCAGGTCGCGCGACGGCCGTTAAAAAGCAAATTCGTTAAAATAACGCCGGATAATGTATTTTTATTACAGAAAAGTTAACTTAGTTTAGTTTAGTTTAATTACCGGGTACATTTAACACACTTTCTCAATGAGAAACGGCCGTTTAGGGGGAAAAACACGGTATTTTGTGAGGTTGGTCGCTGTGTTGCAGTTACCCCTCCACGCCGGCAGATGGCGCTCCTGCACAAACCTGAACTGAGCGAGCTCAAGAGTAAAACAACAACACGACAACAACAGCAGCAGCCGCTCTGCTATCTGGCATATTAGCGTCTACAAAACTCTGTTAGAAATGGATAACAGTGAGGACGAGATGGAAGAGGATGAAACCGAGTGGAAGAACAGTTTCGTGGATTCAGCAGCGCCCACCCCCGCTGCTGCTTCTGGTACAGTGAAAACTTTAAGCTAGTTTGGGGTAACTTACAGCTGCTTTCGGCTCTCATTTTACTTTTTAACATGTAAATAATGCACTTATTATATGTAAAATGTGTGTTTCAGGTCTAAGCACCAGTAAGACGCACAAAGTCATTCTGCATTTTGACCTGGACTGCTTCTATGCTCAGGTGGAAATGATCAGGAACCCAGCACTGAGAGAAGTCCCTTTAGGTAAACTGACTATAAAACATCCTCTGAGGCAGAAACAGTAAAGTTGACGTGTTTCCATTAAGCCCAGAAATGCCTCTCATATCACCAGGCATTCAGCAGAAGTACATCATTGTCACCTGTAACTATGTGGCCAGGGAGCGGGGTGTCACCAAGCTGATGTCTGTGACTGATGCTAAGGAGAAATGTCCTGAGCTGGTGCTGGTTAAAGGAGAAGACCTGACACACTACAGAGAAATGTCCTACAAGGTGACAGGTGAGCAGGAACAGCACATCGCACTGGGCTCTGCAAATACAGCTGTAGCTGGAAAAGTATTCACAGAAAAGTCTACCCCCCAAAAACATGTTCGGTGGGGGGTTTTCTTCAGGGACATGTGAGTTTCACGTGTGATTTTCAGCCCGCAGCATGCAAATGAAGTAGCAGAGAAGAATTTGGGCTACCTTAAAACATGAATGTAAAACAGTCTCACAGAAAGTATTTGTGTCTGCTTGAAATAACTTCAAAAGCCTTAATCCAAGACAAAAAGAAGGCATTTTGCATTTTGACCAAGCTCAGCTGTAAAAAATCTCACACTCTGGCTGTTACTGTTATTACTGCCTTTGCTTTCCTCGATTACACACACATTATAACCCACAGATTACATCATTCTGCAAAGCTTAACGAAGCTGTTTCCCTCAACTCCTGTGCTCACCTGTGCTTTATCTTTTGTTGTCCACCACCCAGAGCTGCTGTCGTCCTACTGCCCGCTGGTAGAAAGGCTTGGATTTGATGAAAACTTCTTGGACGTCACAGAGATGGTAGAAAGAAGGCTCGCACAGACGGTGGAGTCTGACAAGTTTTCATTTAAAGGACATGTCTACGATCATATCAGTAAGTCACATTTAAGCCTCTGGTGTGCAGCTGTGCATCTGGCTCGTGGAAACTGGGAAATGAGTTGTGAAAGAAGCTAAAACTTTTGAGAGATTTGCATAGAGCTTTCAGTTTCCCGCTACATGAAACGTTCACCTATAGATCCTCTTGAAGAGGTTTTCACACCCGCACTTACCACGTGTCTTTTTTCTTTTCCTGCTCCGGTGCAGATGTTCAAGCTGGTGACCACCCGAGGTTGGCTTTAGGTTCACACGTTGCAGCAGAACTGAGAGAAGCCATCCACAGCAAACTGGGCCTGACTGGCTGCGCTGGCATTGCCACAAACAAGCTGCTGGCCAAACTGGTTTCGGGGGCGTTCAAACCCAACCAGCAAACCACCCTGCTGCCAGAGAACGTCAGTGACATCATGGGCTGCCTTAGCAGTCTCCGCAAAGTACCAGGTATAGGTGCTCTAAAACAGTGGTTCTCAACTGGTGGGTCGGGACCCAAAAGTGGGTCGTGAAGCCATTTTTAGAGGGTCGCAGAAGCAAAAAGTAGTGGTATAAAGTCTTTTATTTTAAAGGACGTGTTTCTTCTGACACAGTTTGCTTTCAATAGCAGGATATTTAGTGGTGGTGACACCAGTAGTTGTCCACTATTAACCTCTAGATGTAGCTCTACCAGCTTATTGGAGACATTTATGCTAAAACGTGCCAAAAATAAACCAACATGTGCTCAGAATCTGTCAGAATGGGACAGAATATGACCAGAACTTGGCTAAAGTGTCCAAATATACCAACATGAGCAGAAAATAAGCCAAAATGTTCCCAAGCTGTATCAAAATGTGTTGAGATACACCCAGATAAACCTTAGTTTGTTAACAGGAACA
>OMNN01032924.1:47033-73324 GCA_900302755.1 Chromis chromis | reverse complement strand
ACTTAAAGTGTTGCATTTTCCACAGAAATTAAATGAATAAACGCATAAATCATCTGAAATTACGTTGCGCTTTTTACAGTGAAAAAGTAACTGACGTTGAGTTAATTCAGTAGATTGACATGTTTTGTTATTTTTGTGTTATATTTAGCATAGGTCACACATAGGCTAAATAAGACGTGGCATTAAAACATGTTTCCCTTTCAAATGACCTTGTTTATTTTAGTCTTTGAGTACATTTATATTTCTACTCAAACAACACATTGCTAATCATTGTAGCCAGTCTTGATAAACCTTACAGTTAATAGCCAATATATAAAAATAATAAATATGGCTTATTGATTCGTAATTGCAAAAGTTCTGATCAGTCAGTAATAGGTGTGGTTTCAGGTGGCTGTTTACAGACTGTGTGTGTCCTTTACAGTAATTAACTACATGTTTACAATCCAGTAGGCTAACTTATTAACTAAGCATTAGGCATTAACTAAGATCAGTGTATATTACAGAATAGTGACATTACAATGTAGCACAGACCGTCACTTTTATGGCCAAAATATTTCTGCAGGGGAGCGAGCCCTCAAACGGGCTACTTTTTCCCAGTGGCTGCCTACTCCATATCCATTTGGAAAGCCCTGCAGGAGGGTTGGGTTTGAGAACAATGTTGTTTCTCTGTAAGTCATACTTTAACACCTTTTCATCTAACACATCTAAATTGTGTTGCATTTTCTACTCAGTGGGTAAACAGTCCCGAAGTTTTGCTCCTGTAACAGAGAAAGCTGATTATCCAAATGAGGTTTTGTGCATTGCAACACGACAACTTGGTGCCTTGAAACAAATTCATCAAGCAGGTAGAGAGCATGAACATGTAGGCATTAAATATAAGCTTTAGGTTGGAATAACTTATGAAGTGTTACTCCAAGATGTGACAGTAGTGCCAACAATTTTTTTTGTACATTTTGAATGGTTATTTTGTGATATGATGAGTTTTGTGATCAGGACGTAATACAGTACGATAGCAGGCAGGACAAAACAGCCATACAGCCATGCCCATATAAGCTGATCCTTGATTTTATGGACAGTATGCCCATAAGATCTTCAATGTAGCATCTGATCTTACAGTGGAGTTCTGTACTCCGGTCCTCCACATCATCAACAACATCGGGCCCAGAGGAGGTGTGTACAAACTTAAACGTGTCACTCACCCTTCTCTTTTGTTTCCTCCCCTCCCCTATTTCATCTCTTATTGCTCTTCACCTGCCTTCACTTCATTCCCTTTATGTTCTATATGTCCTTATGACAAGCTGCTCTCTTTCTCTTTATCCAAACTATCTCTCTTGCTTTCCAGTCTTTGGATCAAAGCATTCTCTCTTCAGCTTTACAAAATTATTTTCAAACGTGGGAGCATTTCTACCTCAGAAGTCCCCACATCTTAAACAATCGATTAAACATTTGACTCATAAAATGTCAGAAAATACTGCAAAATGCCACTTTTAAAGTCCCAAAGCTCCAGGTGACATTTTTCAATGTGTTGTTCAGTCCGAAGCCAAAAGATATTGACTTTACTATCTTTTTTTTCCCCTCAAAAAATTACAAACACTGTAGTTTGTCAGTTCAGAGACATACAGTGTTTCTTGTAAAGACAACAGAGAAAATGAGGTCATATAGAAAAAACACAAAAAAAATGGGAGACACGTACTACAATGAGAAAGAAAGAAAGAAAGAAAGAAAAAAGAAAGAAAGAAAGAAAGAAAGAAAGAAAGAAAGAAAGAAAGAAAGAAAGAAAGAAAGAAAGAAAGAAAGAAAGAAAGAAATTCCACTTATAGGTCAGCAGTTTGCACACAAGCCCACCTAACACGCTGCAGACTTGTCACGGACCAAAACCATTAGCAAAATTAAGAATCCGCCCACATTGAGAATATTTCAAAAGAAATTCCACCTGCTCTCACTTAAATGAAAAATGGAGGACAGGAGGACAAGTAAGTGAAAAAAATCAAGAGTGAAGGTTTGTTACCTGCTCTGCTGTGGAGTCCAGAGGCCTCACTGACACATCAGCACTCCGCTGTCTGCCTGTCTGGTCCTGTTCAACACACACACATTCACACATCATATGAACTGACAACCACGTGACTGAATTAAGATATCTGCCACAATATTTCATGAGTTCTAATTACTTTTGGTTTAACCCTTACAACTAAATTTCACTTCATATTTCATTATTTCACACTCTGAAGTCTTCTAGTTCCACCTATTTGTATTGTTGTAGGTGTGTACAAGAATAGAAACAGCACACACACACACACACATAGAGGTTTTCTTTAATTAGAGTATACTAAGGTCCTGAGGAGGATTCTGAGAGGTGGGAACTAAAATATTCAGAGTGTGCAAGATGGCATGGTGCTTTTAGCCAGCACCCTCAACTCTAAATATTTTATTACGGCCTCATTTTGAATCTCTCCTGGAAAAAAAAATCTAAATAGCCCCAACTGGATATTTTTACATTTGCAGTGGTTAATTAAATCTGCTCTATTTGAATATTTGCAGTGATTGCACCATTGCCTTTAAATTGTGTTTACTCTGCTCGGATCTGAAGGGGTCACATTCAACAGAGCTTAAGCTGAAACGGCAGCTTAAACGGGATCACAAAGCTTCCATGGCAAAGTCTGTACAAACAAACTGCCCTCTGAGCAATAATCTAAGGTGAGCATTCATACAGATACTCAATCTACAACTGAAAACAATGACTGTAAGGACATCTAGCTCGTAATGTAAATGTTGCAGGGCTCAAACAATCAATCTAAGTGGTTCTACGAACCAGTTCTAACTATGTCAGCTGGCCTGCAATGAACAAACATTCAAACATGTCACAAAAACCCTTTGCAACAAGAAGGTACAGGGTTTGTAGAAAGCACTGCAGGTGGGATTAGCGTAGCCCCCACTTTGCTTGTCATTTCTTACTCTTTTAATTAAAGTACACCAACATTCTCTTCATATAAAGATCACAATGTTATGCATGGTTTTTTCAGATAAAAGGTACCAGGAAACCTTCATCACATTACGCTTGAAGGTACTGTGTGCAAGAATGCGAAGCAATTTATGCTCACAATCGCTTTTTTATTGCCAATTACTGAATGGATTGTAAATTAGATCTTAGCAAGACCTTCACTGACTGTGTCTGTTGTCTATAACAGCCTGTGGACTGATTTCTAAGTTAAGGACGTGACGCCAACAGCCGCAACACAAGCTAGCTTATTCATGAACCGCTCTAAAAAAAAACATAGACTGCAACACAAACTCTGTGCAAGCCAAAAAAAACAAAACATTTCATTAATGGAAGTTCATCTGGTCAAATGGGTATGTGGCTATCAAAAGGGGAAAATAGCGTCAACACCAGCAGGGCATTTGAGTCACGGACGGATAAAGCAGGGAAAAAACATAACATTAGGTCTGGCTACATGAGACTATAGTCTGACTCTTCACACTAAACTGTAAACATAGTGTAACTTCAGTAACCTCATCCATCAACATGATGCTAGTCGATGATGTTCAGTTTTGTGTATGTCAAGCCACTGTTTGACTGAAGCCTTAGATGCTCAATTGTACATACCTACACATGCATGACCATGAACACCAGGACTGCAGTCTATATTAATGACACTGATTGCCATTAAATGAACTGTTTTCTCAACGGTGCACAAAGAACCTTTCAATCTGAAATGAAACAACAGCCTCTCACCAAGGTGACTATAATAGACAGTTGCAGTTATTTTTGCATGGTTGTCCTTTTGCTCGGAATGTTATCCAGGGAACAGTTTGCTAAAAACCCAACACTGACTACATTCAAGCACACAAGCTTACATGTTGGAGTTGCCCACTACAACCACAGAATGGTACTTGTGGCGACTGAGCAGCTTCACTGGTGTGCAAGCTAATGTTGGCATGAAGCTTGTGTTTAGTACTTCTTATCAAATGGAGTACCTGCTGAATATTTAAAAGAGAAATCAAAGCTATTATAATTCATTTTAAGGTTGCACTGCGATCCATCCAGTGTTGAAGTAGGTCAAGAGATCACCAAAGTCATCAAGATACGTCCCATTGGTGTTTTGACAGTCCATTCAACAATGTGTGCACATTCCTCCAGTGGATGTTGACTAAATAAGTAAATAAAGTAAATAAAGACTTTGACCAGCTGGTGCTAGTAGCTGAACAGTCAGCAGATGATCACAATCAACAGGAACCATCCTGTGGGTACCGCTGATATTTGTTCCAAATTCAAAGGCAAGCCATTTGACAGTCAAGACTTTTAGCTAACCGTTTAATTCATTACTATTAGCTAAGTTTATCTAGCTTTGTTTCACCCATCATGTCAACTTTTGAGTGGTGCTTTGAGTAAAAAACTCACATTTCCAACCATTAACAAAGTACTGAGTTATAGTTTTATTATAAAATACAAGCAGGGAATAACAGAGAATCTACCTGCTTATCTTGTTCAGGGTTGCAGAAGTCTCAAGCCTATCCCAGCATGCATTGGGAGAAAGGCAAGGACATTCTGCCAAACTGTTAAAAGGGAACTGACACTTCCCACTTTCTCAAACGATAACGAACGCAGTAGAGTTGTGTAACTGCACCTTTTATCGTTCACTTTCCTCGTCCGGTGTAAAGACACAAAACCTACAGTCACTTGGCCACTTCTCCATTCAAGCCGCCGACACCACACTAAAATACATTATATGATGCTTGCCAAGTCAATCAATGTGCAAAATGATTGGAGCCACTGCACCAGACGAGTTCTTCATCAATACACGACATCACATCACACACTCACTAAACCTGTCACATAATTAAATGCAGATGCATTAAAACTTAATGAAGCATCAGATAGATTCATTACGCATGCTGAACTTAATGACTTTGAGGCAATCTGTGTAATCAGAATCTAATACGTACACACAGCGCCCTGCCACACACAAGCATTTAATATAACCAGACAGATATTAATAGCATTGAAATACAGTATCTTCTACAGGAAAAAAAATCAGTCACTAATCTGCTCCGTGGTGTTAATATACACCTATTAGAATTCACTGGTGTGTGGAATAGATTCATTAAGTGTGCGCTAAAATTAATGACTAAAAAATGAATTTCTAAAATAGTAAAAAGAGCTTTGTATCTAATGACCGAAATTGGTAAAGACACTTCACCCTGTCTCAGCATACTTTGTCAAAAGTGTGGATGTACACACATTAACACACACAGTTAGAGTTGCTCTGTAACACTACCTCACAGAAAAGGTGATTTTTAATTTCTCATGGCTTTATGGGATGTTATAAATGACGTTTTAACAAGGTAAAAGATATTTTTACTGCAACTTTGGGAAAGCGAAAGAATCCAAAACAAAGGATTTATAAAACTTATTCAATCTCTCTAATTTAGGGAACTTTTTTCCCTGTGCTGTGAAATGGTAATGTCTTTTACATATATGGGCCTCTACTTTTATGTATATTTAATTCCTCAAGATGTCACTTAAGCTGAACCCTATACTGAAAGTGCTGTTTGATGTAAAACTTGCAAAAAATGAGAAGGCAGCACCCATTTCTTGTACTATAACAGGATTAAAGTTGATGGAAGTGTGTCAACAGGTCACTTTCCATCTCGTGAAAGTTTTGTCTTCAATTGTTCATAATTAGAAACTTAACAGATCTGCCCTTAAAAAACTCTTTTCCGGCTCGCTGCATCAAGGAAGGAATGTTTTTATCAGCTGTGAGACAAAGGCTGACAAGTACAACCACTACATCAGTGCAGTGTGCATCAAACACACCTTGACTTTCTAAGGAAAACAAGCTGCATCAAATATGGATAGAGCTTAACACACACATACACACAGCCATAGTGTTTCATACACCCACCTGCCACAAGGTATTTCTTCTGACAGGTAACTTGTGTTTTCAGTAAATACAGACATTATGCAACTTCATCGAAAGGTGTTTTATTCATTTGTATCCGAGGTCTAAATGTTAAAGGTAGTTTTGGTGCAAAGGTCAGATTCTCACATACAGGCTTCCTATCATTATCATTTGACAAACAGTTTCAATTCTTTTGTCAGGGGTTATGAGGTTATTAAAGACATGCAGGACAGTCAGCAACTTATCACTCTACAGTTCTTCATTTTCGCTTCATTCTGACAGCCTTTATGAGCATCATTTCCGTCTCAATAGGCAGCTGTTAAAAAAATATAGATAGACTACTTATCCAACACCGACTAGCTGACGAAGCTAGCAGCTACGTGCTAAACACAGCAGAAGCCAGATCTATCCCTCGTGAGCTTTTGGGAGCCAAACCAGATGTAAAAGAAAAGTGACTATTGACTTATACTGACCAACAGCCAAAAGCAGGCCCCAATGTTGCTGCATGTCTTCTTGCAGCATTTGGCCATTTTTATGCCGACAGTATGTTTAGAATTCTAACTTGGTAGCATTTGACCATATATTCTCAATATTTTTCATAAGGCAATGTGGAGATTCTCACTCACTGAAAATATCCGGGGGAACCACCAAAGTCAGCAAGAGTTGGACCAAAGTGTTGGAGCTACAACTGAAAGTCAAACTGGCCAGCAGCAGCATTACTAGAGGCTAATCGCCAGTGTGGCTAAATACATCTGCATACTTCTGTACTTATGTCTGTATTTATGATAACACTTGAGGAAGCAGAATTCATGAAATAAAAAGTGTGACATAAGGCCTACTGCACCCCATAATAATACAAAGCCAAAAGTTCATCTTTACCTGTCTCCTGTCACTCCTCCTGTTTCTCTCATCCAGTGAGATTCTGTTGTCATGGAGATCAGACTCCTCCCCGAGGAAGATCTCCTGAAGCTCCGCCCACTGGAAAGCACAGTCTGTCAGCTGCTGCCTCTGCTGCTGGAAACAGAGTTCAGACAAAGTCAAAACCATGTACCTCTGATGAATTACAAAAAGTGTAAATGGTATTATTCTTGTATTTGTATGACCAGATTACAAACATAATCTTTATAATAACTAATTTATATAACTAATCTTTATTGACAGGAAGCCAACAATCTTGCAGTGTGGTGCACAGAAAACAACCTACTGCTCAACATTAGTGAACCAAGGAACTGATAATTATAAATATTGTATTATATTATTATTGATTTTATTTATTTTTTTTAAAAACCTGTCATGGCCATCACACATCTCCATCTAGTAAAGGAAGCTCTGAGCTTCTTGTTAACCTTTATAAAGGAGCCAATACAAAACATCCTAACCAGATACAATAAACTGGTACAGGACATGCACGACTTAATACAGGAGGGCTCTGCAGCGGGTGAATAAAACCACCCAGACGAGGTGTCAGTGCAAAACCGAAAGGACACCCAAACACCAGCCCAACCACAGCCTGTTCACCCTGCTGCCCTCTAGTCCTGTCAAACCACCAGACGTCGAAGCAGTTTTTTTCAGTAGCATAAAGAGACTACATCTGTAATTTTCTCATACAATCTTGTGTTGCATAATGATAAATAAATGGAATCTTCAGTCTTATATAATAATATATAATATTAATTACAACTCACAATCAAACTACAGCTCTTAAATCATGAGCAAACAGTTGCAGTTATGTGGGGTTGCATAATGTTCATACAAAGAACAGTTTCCAAGGCTGAGCAGTTACAGTGGGTGGAGGAGTGATGTGACTCAGCAGGTGGAAAGTAACACTGAAGTGCTTCTTGCTAAGATGAAGCTGATACACTGATGAATTAAACTAAGTTTATCTTTCTGCCTATTTACTGACCTGCCAGTTTTGAGTGAGCAGTGAGAGTATAAAATATACTTACATCCTCTAACTTTTGCCGCTGCTCTTGTTGCTGCTGGATCCTCTTCTGTCTATCAGCCAGAAACTGCTGCTTTAATCGCTCCTGCTCCGCCAACTGCTGCCTGTGCTGCTGTAATGCCTGCACATGAAATATTATATGAACACAGTTAAAACAAAACTATGAAATTGATACTGCCGGCTTCCTACACTCTATATAGGGTTAGCTTTTAATTTTGTAATAAAAAATGTAAAGTGTTTGACTTTGATCCAGGGTCAAGAGGCCTGCTGTTCTCACCCTGATATGAGGCAGTTGTACCTAAAACTTTAACAAGGCTACAAGCTAATTGTTAAGTGTGAAACAGGATTAGAGTTAACAGTGTGCCTCTACTTTCAAACTGATATGAGGAATTTTCCGATTTAAGTTGAGCAGATTTGGAAATTGGTAGGATGCTTGTAATGAATGGGCTGAACTAAATGAATGAAATTAATTAACCTGAACTTAGCACCGCCATGACCTCTACTATTATCAGTGCTCAAAGTATTACTATGATCTCTTGAAACCAGAATTTAAAAATATGCAGTCCTCCCTCTGCAGCTCTCCCATATCCCCTCTATGTTCTAAGCCCTTCCAACCAGACAAGCTTAAAAAGTACAAAGATAGCTGAGTTTAAAGTCAACATTTACTTGTGGCATCACCCAGGATTTAAATCCAGCTCTTCCAAGTGAAAGTTCGCCGACTAACTCGTTGCACCACTATATCCTATGCAAAATTATTTGGCCACCGCTATCTTGGTTTTTTGAAATCAGATGTGGGGTGGATCTGACGAAGAACTCGATGACGATGCACATGGTGATCTGGTAGCAACCTGTGAATCACAAGGTCGCCCCGCTCTAAAGAAAACACTGCTTTACCATGTATTTTACGCTAAATGGGTCCATAATTTACAAAATGGACACCTTGCTGTATTCATAAAGTCTTAAAATTAGCAACTTAGCCCATAAAGTCATTAAGAAAATGTT
This sequence comes from Chromis chromis, assembly GCA_900302755.1. Classification (NCBI taxonomy): domain Eukaryota; kingdom Metazoa; phylum Chordata; class Actinopteri; family Pomacentridae; genus Chromis; species Chromis chromis. Next base: position 64,483 of record OMNN01032924.1, on the reverse strand, counting down.
TAGTAAGGTAACGAATCAGGTGAGAAGTCAGGTCATTTTCTCATAGACTTGTAAACAATCAGACTTCTTTTTGCAACCAGAGGAGTCGCCCCCTGCTGCCTGTTAGAAAGAAAGCAGGTTAAAGGCACTTCCAGGTTGGCTTCACTTTTCAGACTTGGACATCTATAATTTAAATACAGTTTGTGTGGAGAATTCTAGTTTCTTCTCAGGCTACATGAATTACAATATGCTGAAAGACTAGCCTGGAATTTTTGCCTAATAATGCCAAAAGATTACTGCCTACCCAAGCTTTAATGCTACTATAGCAACTGGAAATATTTAGGGCTGCTACTAACAATTTCATCATCTGTCAATCTTGTTTTGTTTAACCAGTGGTGCCACGATCTTAAGATATTAAAATTATTTATTATTTATTATGAAATTGGTTGCTGATAACTTCTCTGTGGCTGATTACGCTCTAATAGTTTTTTTTTTAATGAGTATTGATGGCATCAGATGTATTTCACTACAATATGAAGTGACGTGTATACGATCACATGAGAACCGGAGACCTACCTGTTGTCTCTGTTGACCTCCACCTCCTCCATGACCTCCCTCTCTGCCTCCGTCACGATCTTCAGTCTGTAAACGAAGAAACTCCCGTCTTAACGTCCATTCACCGGGAACATTCACTATGGAGCTGAGAGAGAGAGAGAGGCGTAGAGAGAGAAACGGTGTTAAGCTATAATAACAGAGAGCTTTATGTACTCAAGTACTCTGGAGGACTAAGAGAAAATGGGCACAGTTACACAAATACACACTTAAAGCTCATCCTGGGAGCAACTGCTCAGTTCATAGTGCCATCTGCTTTTTGATATCCAGGGAAGCTAGTGCATCTGCCCATGGACATAAACATATATGCCTGACTCCAAGTGATTAATTAGCAATGAATGTAATGAGCACTTAAGCAATGCCATGGGTGTAAATGAAGCAAAATGCAAAACACTGGTAATGACAGTGACAACACACTTATGAAAAAATCATTGTTGACATGTTTATCTGCTGCTGTATGTTTGTTCCAATGAACATTTATATTTTAGCACTTGGAAACACTCATGACACTCATTATCACTTCTGGAAACATGCAGCACTTCCTGTGGCCCAGTTTAATTTCTGCTGCAACTTTTCATTACCCATCCTGAGACCAATTTCATTCTGCATACATACATCATCAAGCCTGGTGTGTCAAGGCTTTTACCTGGGTTCTCCTTCCTCTTCTGTAACCTCATCCTCCTCCCCCTCACTGCCACTGTACTCATACTCTGGACCCTCTGGGAAAGAGACAGAGAGGAGAGAAGAAGAACTTTAGTCATTTATTGCGTTATTATTAGGTTTTCAGGTACTGTGAGATAAAACAACTGGGTATAAAGTTATTATCTTTAAATATCAAGACATCCCAATAGGTTTCTTCTTGCCAGAAATGACATAAACGAGTGACAAATGATAGTAAGACGTTGTGTTAGAGATGCCACTGATAAATCTGAACTATTTCTGTTTTTTCTTTTCTTTTTACTAAAACGTCATGTCCAAAATTATTTTTACCCTTACTCGGTAATCAATGGCAACGTCTTGAGATTGTATATTCGCTAACAAGCTTTCTGAATGTCTACACCGGTTGTTTGAGGGTTGAAGGCGTCCTCTTCATCATCGTCGAGACTCTGGCTGGGCTGCTCCAACTTGGCTATATTGTTTTCTGTTGACTATTTCCTGACCACTTTGGCTGTATGTGTCAGATCATTGTCTTCTTGTAAGGTCCAATGTTGCCCAAGGACAAGTTTTTCTGCAGACTGTCTGATGTTTTCCTTCAGAATCTCACTGTAGTCTTATCTCATGATTCCTTTTAGTTTGACATGGTAAAATACCACCAAAGTTTCACATTCACACCACCATTCTTGACTGGCGGGATGCTGTTCTTCTCCTTTCTGTCATCCCTGTGATCAAACAACTCCATTTTCTTCTCATCCAACCACAGAACTGATGACCACAAGCTGTTTTTTTGGAGTTTTTGCTCGGGCGAGGTAAGCTTTTGTGTGCCTGTCTTGGAGAGTCCTTCTTGGTTGTTATTGGTTGTTGGTTGTCTAATAGAGATCAGCCTTGGTCAGTGTCTGCTGGAGTATCTGATTGAGATGTTAGTTTAAGGAGCCAAGAAGAATCCAAGGTTTAATACCAAGACCATCCTGATGATTCTGAGGAGTTCTGGTACCAACATTCTTGCTAGCACGGGGGTCACTTCTGGCTTCTTATCATGCCCTTGGAGATTTCTGACAGTGTGGATCTTTTTGGCTATGTTGTGCACTGTGGCCCACTGGCACTTGAGAACACTTTATAGTCTTTCTCCGTCTTGTGAACGGCCACAATGTGCAGCTCTCTCTCATAGTGATGGACCCCAATAACAAGCTGACTAAGCACTTTGGTTTTAGCCATGACTTGCAACTGACTTGTAACTTTCTGGAGAACTTTTGCATCATCTGTCCTCAGTTTATAGTGTATTTGAAATGCTACATAACATGGTAGAAATGGTATACAGTATGGAAGCTGCATGTTTTTAAAAATCTACGAAAAAATGAATAATTCTGGACAAGGTATTATTAGTAAGAATGTTAAAAATAAACAGACTGACAGTAACATCTTTAGCACAATGTCTTTGGCCAACTTTTGTCACTTGTTTATGTCATATGAATAATTTTGTATCAGGGTGGATATAAATATGTCAGCATGTAACAGCAGATAGCCTTAACGCACCAGATGCAGAGTAGTAAAATAATGTGTCCCACCCAAGAGTCAGTGTTAACACCAGCTGCAACGTGTCTGAGTGTGAACGTAGCAGGTTATCTACTGTAAAATGACGCATTCGCTGTTGTCAGAGATGAGATGTGGTCATGGGTGGTGCCTGGGGTTAAGCTTCTGATGTGTCAGCACTGGGGTGGGAATTCTCATCTGCGTTTCTGGCTTTCTGAACCAGCTCGTTTCATTAAAAATTCCTCCGGGCCTGCCGCCTCGTCCCTTCATCGTCTGCTGCCACTAGCAATTTTGTCATTATCAAAGCCACACTAAAGTACAGTCTGGGCAAACTTGTTCAACAAAAAAAGTAAATGAGAGTCTTCTTTTGTGGAGGACATATGGAGCAGAGTTTTAATACTGCAGTATGGCTTGGAAACAGCCATCTCAATCCTGACCCACACTTCTACCAAGGGATGCATTAACACATGCATGTTTGAAACAGGGACTATTCCAAAAGCAGTTTTTGAATCTGACCCAGCAAATGTTCTTCCTTTTACAGCCATGTGTTTTACAAACTGATGTGTACAAGAAAGGTCTTTGTTATGCAGTTTTGACTGTGGCCTCTACACTATAGTCACTATTCCAGGGGGGGCCATGGAGATGGGCCCAGCCGGCTTAGCATAACAACATTTGGCCGACATATGGTGTGAAAGTAGCTCGGGCTAACTTGAACATTAACTTGACACGCCATATGTTGCCATTAACAAGCTGAAAGGTAACGCAACACAGGTGTGTTTGTTCAAAGCAGAAAGAAAGGAGGAAGGACTGATAAAAATCGACTTTTCCAACAGACAGAGAGGAAATCCCTACTATGCTGCTGTGATGTCATGTTTTAAGGTTTTGGCTCATGTTGTGTCTTTCGGAGCCAAAGCTGCAGGAGGGAGAAGCAGCTTGAGTGTAAATGTGTGCGTTTGCTGACTGAGAAGTAGGACTTTCTTTTTTTTATTTCTAGTGATTCGTCGTCCAAAACACAGACCATGTTTGCTTAAACTAAACTCCCGGGTATGCTGAAAAAGACACATCCTTTTTGCATCATATCCGGAGCTTGGATTTGTCTTTTTTTTTCTGCAGCCGAGAGTTTTTCCCACACACACTAATATTACCAGCATTTCATTACTGCGGAGGGGCACAGGGGAACACACAAATCTGGTCTTAAACACACTGCATGCACACACACACACACACACACACACACACAACACATACAGCATGCAGAAAGTCTACCAGTCATTAGTGTGTTTTTATAAGCTAACAGAAGATTAGAACCAGATGGTCATTCTGTTTCCTCCTTCCTTCCCCTCAGCTTCGTCTCTCTGGTCTGTTCGTGTCTCTCTCTCTCTCTCTCGCTTTCTCTTTTTGCCGTTATCTCTGCCTCTCTTTCAGTTTTCCAAATGAAGAAGAATAAACCTAATAGACGAGATGAGGATTTCTTACGCTGCCTGAATACCAACGTGAGAACAAAAGAAGAGCAAAGTCATAAATATCCCTGTCTTCTCCTCCCCTCCCCTGGCTGCTTCTCTCACAGTTCGACTGCACATATTGGCATCACGCATTCAGCACATGCAAGTCATCCAGAGCGAGGATGAGGATACATTATTCTCACAGTAAATTTCTCTCCGCCCTCCTGCCTCCTTCTCCATATTGGTAATTTGTTGTCTTTTGTCTGTTTCCATCCCTCTTGTTCCCCTTTTTTTCCTCCATTTCATTTCTGTGTCTGTCATGTAAAACATTGTTCCATGTGAATGCAGTAGAAAAGAAAAGGAAAGGTCAGCCGTGTGCTTCCTTTTGGCCCGATCCAACGTTCTCCCTCTCTCACTTTCTTGTCCCTTTTATTTGTCTGTCTTGCTGTCGTGTATCAGCATATATCTCAAAACCACCATGACTAAATCATGGCTTCTTTCCACAAACTTTCTTTTTGAATTTAGAGCACTGCTGTAATGGTGTCAGAAAGTGTGGTCTTAACTAAATGAATTAAGACACAGCAAAGTGTAATATACGCAAAAGATGTTTTTGTGGGTAACACTGGCAACCAATTGAAACATTTCCATAAACAGCCTGCTATAAATTAGCAGAAATGCAGTGTTTGTGACAGCCCGAGCAAAGCAGCTGCTGTGCTGTCGGTGCAGCTGGTTCACTTTCTCAGCTCAAGTGTGCAGTGTGGTGCTTCTTTTTCCACAATGACTGGGCTGAGAACCAGATAATAGAATTTTGTAAAACAAGGTGGAGAATTCATTCGGACATATTTCTGTAAAGTGCCTGATTTGTTAAACTCGCTCTAGAAGAAACCTAGGTGTTAAATCAGGACAGGCTTTCTGTGCTTTCACTTCACTTATAAGTCAAACTGTGAACCCTGTTTTGCGTCTCTAAGTATCTGAGCCAGTTTTGTTTGTCCTAATGACATTTTATCACACTCTATCGCAAAAATTCCTCACCATGACACCAGCCAACGCCAAAATACACCAGGCTCTGTCACTCTTTATGAACATACGGTATCAGCTAAATAGTTAATCTGCAAAAGCAACAACTGAACAATTACTGATTCACTGTAATCAAGCCCTGTGAGTCAGAGTTACTGCTGTGGAGACTAGAATGAAAGAAATGAAGAACTCACAGAGAAGAAAAATCCAGTCTTTTCTTTAACCCTTAAATTACTGGTACGTTTATTGCATCCTTTTCTCCTCACCTTTCTCTCGCTTCTTCCTGGTTCTGTCCAGGTGATCTTTGAGCATGATGCGAACTTGTCTCTCGTTAGCCAGGTCTCTGATGAAGGCGTGTCTCAGCAGGGTGTCCGTGGTGGGTCGATGCAGATGGTTCTTGATCAGACAGCCATCAACGAACGACAAGAAACGCTTCGACCTATGAAAGAAAACAGAGGAAATACAGATAGATACCTAGCCTACTTGACTGAACATGGTTATAAAATTATGTGAACATCAGAACGTCCTAAGCTTTTTAACCTATGGGCTTTATCTATCTGCATGTCTGCGTCATGGCTCCATATGGAAAGGAACTGCCTAAGTAACTGAAAAATCTGATTGTAAGACTTCACAAAGATTGTGCCCTACCCACAGGCAAGTGCGTAAGACCTGGCACAAGGATTATTAATCAAGTTCTTCAGCACTAAACTGCAAGATGCTCAAGAACATGTATACACGTATACTATATGTATATCTGTTCAATATGCTTTTAATTCATAAAATATCCTTGAAACAAGGTTTGATAACAAGCACTGGTATTTTTGACATGACTAAATCTTGCTCATTCAATACATTAATGAGTAAATGCAATTCTTTAAATCTACAACCACAAATTGACAGTTGCATGACTTCAGAACTGCTAACACCCATCAATACTGAACTGCAGTTTGCATTTTTTTTCTTTACTCATTTTTTATGATCGTGTTTAGTCAAATGTGTGATAGTCGTCATCTGTTGAGAAGTTTGTGGTCGTAAGGCTTGCTGAAAGCAGACTATAAATAATCTTGAGTTGCCAAATGGGAAGTGCCTTAACTGAGTAGCAATTTCACACGTACCCACAGACAAACCGACAACACCTGTTTTACTTTGGTGAAATGGGCGGAAACAATTTTATTGACTGAACCTATTATTGTGAAACTCAGAGCAACATATATTTCATGCACTGCTTACAATCAAACTGTAACTAAAAACAATAAAAACAGCAAACACGCAGTACAAAAGTGTAACACTCAGTCGAGAGTTCAAAATAAGATAATGAGTAAATTAATAATCACATGAAAAGACGTTTGCAACAATGAAATATAACAAACGGCAATCTAAAAAGCAGCAATTTCAGTAGCCAAATATATTTCAATTAATGACAGTCTCTATAAGTGGTCACAAAATTCTTAAATATGTGTTGCGACTCACCTAAAAGCTGCAAGCTACCAATCACATCTTGTGGTGCTACCAAGGACAATCCTGTTGATGTTGAAGTTTTAAGGCAGTATCTACCTACGTGGGACACTCCTTAAATCCGAGGGGTGTATTGTCTGTACTGAGTAATATGTGTTGCTGCTCCATTTTGCTGCCTTTGGGGAGGCCTGGAGGTAAAAGCATGGGGAAGCACTAGACTTTGGGGCTATTAAAAGCTGTCTTATGAAACAGCGTTCCTGATTACATTAATAGTGAATGAAAGACAGCATGAGGTCAACCAAGAGTTCAAGTTGAGAACTCATCCATTATATATGGAAGAGAGGAAGAGGAAAGTGGGGAAGAAGTTGATAACCAAACCCCAACTGAGTTATGGCAGCATCAACATATACCTTCCAGTGTGTCCATTTTAAAGAAGGGCCAAGTGTCTCAGGTTTTAAAGTTTTATCTTAACAAATCTAGCCATGCCCATGACTTTTAGTTTCTAGTTTCCTCATGAGAAGAGAGTGCTGGAGTATTTTTTGTCTGATGGTTTGATGCATGAAACCCACAACAAAGACCACTCAGAAGCCCTGTTTTCACAAGAGAAACCCTAAACACTGCTGTCTACATCTTGCTGTGTGTGAGCGTGTGTTCACAGGCTTACCATTTCTTTGATTTCAGTTTGGGTGGAGGGTTTCGAGGAATCAAAAACAACGCTCTCATTGGATGCATGTCGCACAGAGCTGCGAGAAAGGGAGAGAGAGAGTCGGTGTAAGAGTGAATCAGACAAGGAAAAAAGAAAGAGAGGTATACAGTAGTGAAAAGCAGAGAGATAAATGAAATCTAGAAGAACATATACATAATGAACTATTAGAAAAAAGACCAGTTCAGCCTGTCAGTTGTGGGTGTATGTGTGGATGTATTTCTAACTTACGAGGTGCTCCTTCAGCCATCTCTAAAGCGGTGATGCCTAAAGACCACAGGTCACTCTAAGAAAGAAAGAGACAGGAACAGGTTAAACGTGAAGCACACACAAAGCTTAGCTTGAGCTCTATTCATTTCCTGTTAACTCTGGATGCCTTCTTTATATTCAAATAGTAAATCAGTTTGTGCGTAGAAAGATCCAAGAATTGCAGAAACTGTGTCTAAAAACTAGACTTCTTCTGGCATTTTAGAAAAGGATCAGTTGATTCCTTTTCGATGAAGTACTGGATTCCAAAAGTTCGTATCTAATTACTTCCAGATACATACAAGTTCAGGATGTTTCTGTGAACTATGAGATTTCTTACGTCAGAGTGAATGGAAATTGTTTGATGAAGATTTTGGATGAAGTTTGCTGAGCATCACAAAGGAGATTTTGGATTTGTTTGAAAGACGTTCTGTCAGTGATCATTTCTTTCATGAATATTTATGGAAAAATGTCTGTTGAATATATGGTGATGTAGACTTAGAAGCAGCTATAGTTGTAGTCACTTCACAAGTTTTTGATGGATTGGATAACTATCAAATATCACTAAAAGTTCAGTGGGAATTCATCCAAGAGACACTGCTGATGGACTGGAGTCCAATTGCTCCAACCACATCAGGATGTTGTATTCTAGCCAGATGTTGAAAAGGTGTGAATACTTAGTTGTACATTTTTTGAATGTTACATCTGTGGAAGTTAAATGTAAATCAGCTGTGAAAAACGGGTCCAGTAACTTCAACGCAGATGACCATATAGATAGCATCATTTGATATTAGCCGTGTTTCCATATAATTATCAAGTGAATTCAGAAGGTTATTATTATTTTCTATCAATCAAGTTGTAATTATTCTTTCATAAACAGCTCATGTCAGTCAATCGAGTTAAATATTTGCAACGTCAGAACTTATTTGGAAAAGGTGTTTGCATCTCTCATGAAGGACATTAACTCTTTTAAAAAATTACGTCCAGTGAATGTAAAAACCTTTGTTTTTTTACACTTTGCCATTTCCATTAACCTTTTCTAATGCAATATTTCTAAATGCACATAAAAATATGTGGTGAAAACACATCTATTGTAGTGTTTTTCTGATCCCTGACCAGTGCAGCCACTTAATGATCTATGTGGGTGAGAGAGCAGCCGAAAAATGAGAATCATGGGCCGCCGTATAGCTCGCTGAGTTAAGGCGTTACCATGTGGGCGCATGTTGCCAGCAGCGGTCATGAGTATGAGTCCGGCTCAAGACCCTTCGCTGCATGTCACTCTTCTCTATACCCCCTTTCACCCTGTCTCTATCAATAAAAAATGGGAAAAACTCCACAAAAAAATACTTATAAATATCCATATATTTACACAAACACATGGATGAGTCTCTTTTTTTTAAGTCAGCCAGCCTGCAGGCTAAGCTGTTTGTAAAACTGTAGATTTGGTGACTAAATTGCTCAAGTGCAGAAGTTTTTTTTTTTTTTTTGCGTCATTGGGAGTTGTTAGATGGCTTCAGATGCTTTACAACCACCATGTAGACTGAAGTAGGACTTACATTGTTTTGCATCTAGCCCAGGAAATCATGAGGAAATGCAATTAGATTGTAGACAACTAAGACTTGCATACAGTTTGTAGAAGAGACATTATAACCATGTGTGGCGAAACAGATATCACTTGTACTACGTGTGTAGTAGTAACTGCATCCTGAAGGAATTTTTGACATTTACCATTTGCCTCTGTTTCATGAGCACAACTACAGTTACTGTTATCAAACCCAACGCTTGTGCAACTCAGCATTCTTCCTGAACACATCCTGTGTTAACAGAATGTAAAAACATCCACGGCAGCCAGCCACGCTGCTTTCGCGACATCGGCTGCGTGGACATCCTGTAACTGTAAACAACTGAATCACATCTGGATTTTATCCAGGTATGACACTTTAAAAGACAAGCATGAATGGGATATTAGTTGCAGCAGCTCATTGTAACCTGTCTCGTATGTTGTTCTACATGGTTGATTAATTGAACATCAAAACATTATCTTTTACATTTCTTTGTTCTTTTATCGTCAGACAGCATCATGTATAGTCTGCATTAGCTATTAAAGAACAACTTTCTACAAACTTAGTCACCCTCGCTCACTGGAACTACCTTAACTGTCATTAAACTTTTGCAAAGACTCAAAAAGGCACTAAAATGTATTAAAAGTTGTCAGAAACATGTCTTGTCTGCTTCTGTGTAACTAAGTACCCTGTAGTCATATGTGGCTTCTGGGTTTTCATCACAGGCGATGACCTCTGGAGCCATCCAGTAGGGAGTACCGATGAAAGTGTTCCTCCGACCGATCGTCTTATCCAGCTGAGCCGACACTCCAAAGTCAACTAGAAATGTAGGACAGTTGCATGCATGAAAACAACCACGACCTTTGCTCATTTATGAAGTGTTTTTGTGGTTGTGTGATTTATGTACGTGTGCATGACTGTGCGATTGTTCTGCAGTTCTGCCCGGGGTTATGCACATGTGCTTGAGGAACCACAGTGCATGTGTCAATGTGTCATACCCAGTTTGACTTCGGCATTCTCTGTGAGCAAAACATTTTGGCCCTTTATGTCTCGGTGAATCACATGATGGGAGTGAAGATGGGAAAGGCCCTGGAAGACAAATAACACACACACAGAAGCACACAGTCAGATGACCACCGCCACTATAAATATGAAGACACCCTCAAAGAATAGTTGCATCATGAGTCTACTCTGAGGGAAAACTGAATAAAGAGTGGGATGTATTTCAGGCTTGTTGCACTGCTTTCCCCCTCCCAACACAATTGTGGATATCCTTGCTTTTAGGTGGCCTGGTAGCTCAGCCTACGACTCAGTGGCACAGTTTCAGTGTGTGTGTGTACTCTCGCTTCTTCAAAGGAGGTTAAATAAACAGAGGAAGTGAGTCTTATTTCAGACAATGACTTCACCGTGGTGTCTGTGTGTGTTTGTGTGTGTATGTTGTGATGTTGAAACAATGAGGAGACAGCATGGCTGACAGCAGCACAGAAAACACTGGCGACAGTCCAGAGCCCTTTGTCTGTCAAGTTTTTTACTCCTAAAAAATCAGCCGAATTCCACTGCGCTTGCGATAATGACAACATCGAGGACAGATATATTTGAACTTAGCTGATATACTGCTTGTGAATGTGTAGGTTTGTTGGTAGAGCCACAAACACAAACACCAGTGCAGAAAGCAGTGCAAACATCCCGCAGTCTTTCTCAGGACCTTGTGATCTCTCATAATGATAACCATAACATTGCACAGACATGTGTTTTAAACTGCTCTTTTAAGTATATAAATGAAAAATAAATCGATTATTCCCTCTGAGTCTCACTGGGACAACATGAGAGAGAATAACTCCCTAAGCATAAAGAACAATCAGTCAGTTTGGCTTCTTCTAAATAGCATCATGTTTCTTATTCAACAGCAGTAAGTCATTCAGCCTTCAGTTTGCATCTTGAAGCAAACTTCCACCTTTGTTTCTACCAACATTAATAGGCCTTTATCAAAACACACCTCACTCACCTTTTTTTGTACATTACTGTTAAATTATTATGTATTTGTTCATTTGTACAGTTAGTTTAGGATGGAGGGATAAAATGCGAGATCAGAAAAGCAATGAAGCGCAAGTGGCATATCGTTCCATAGTGCATAAACACTTCAACTACAGATTTGCACAGCGAAAACAGTTATGTCATTTTTATGAAATATTAGGTGTCCAGTATCTGAAAATGTGCATAGTTTGGATGTTAACTCTTCCAGTCTTACGAAAGAAGAGGAAATTCATTAGAAAATACCAGTTTCTTTAATGGAAAGCCAAAGACACAAGCTAGGTGGTGGCGCAACGGTTTAGTCCCTGGGCTACTGATCAGGAGGTCAGACGATTGAACCCCGATGCGGCCATTGTTGGGCCTTTGAGCAAGGCCCTTAACCCTTACTGCTCCAGGGGCGCCGTACCTTGGTTGACTCTCCGCTCTGACCCCAACTGGGATATGTGAAAACACAATTTCACAAATGCTGTAAAAATATATTACATGACAATAAAGGTTTCTTGTTCTTTTCTTCTTCTTAGGTATGAGCATTTTCAATTTATGCATTAAAAACTAAATGGAAATGCTGCATATTTGGAAAAAACGCAAAAAAGCAAACAAGTTGAAGAATAACAAATTTTGCTCGGCTAGGGAGTAAAGGTTGGTGCCTGAATGAAAGCGTTATTCTTTAAAGTACAAAGGAAATAGACGAAGTGAATAAACACAATGAATCCTGCAGTTTTTGTCACATTTTTCCTCACTGGGGGTCATTTTTCATCCTGCAATATTTCAAGTCCTGCACCTCTATGGAAACAGCACAACCATGGCTAGAAGGAGAGAGAAGGGCGCCCCGATAGCTTAGAGTTTATGTCGCGTGACCCATGGGCAGAGCCGTAGCAGCTGTGCTGGGTTTGAGTCAGACCTCGGCCATTTACTGCATGTCCTTCCCCACTCTCTCCCGTTTCTAACTCTTATCCACTGTCCTGTCCTCTCTAATAAAGGCATGAAAAGGCCAAAAAGAAATCTTCAAAAAAAAAGAAAGGAGAGAGAATTTTTTTCAAATGTGCGCTGTGCAGTATTACAAAGTCATAATGCCATAAATAAAAAAAGGGGAATAAAGGCGAATTTCTTTGATGTATTTATTTTTCAAAAATGTAAAAAGAATTCATTAATAATTAATATGCATAATATTTTCCTAGTACCCACAGGTGTTATCAGTATAACATGTAGATGCTGCAAACAGCCTGCAGTTCAGTTTTTTTTACATGACTGTTGTTTGCAGCTGAGTCAGTTATGGCTTCTCAGTTGTGCCGAGCAGCGGAGAACTTTAGCTTTTACAGGATCTGGTGGAAACAGTTAATTTTTTGTGATTATTTTTATACATTATACATACATACATTTACAATAAAGTGATATAGATAAACTATCAGAATTTTAAGCTCAGATTTGGTGGGTTTTCCTGACATAACCATACATCACATATGATAAATTCATCGGAAAGTTGAAAATCTTTTTTGTTTTTATGGTTTTTGGCAAAAACTGGCAATATTGTTTACCAATAACATGCCCTTTAAACCCACTGGCAGCTTTTAGGTAAGAGGGTTAACCTTGATGTGTATAAAGCATGTGACTTAAACTTCCACTGACATGAAATCATCAGATCTGTGTGATGCAATAAGGAGACAGTAACCTTCCTAAAATTACACAGCTCTGCAATGTTTAAACGGGACACAACTAAAGAAGCGTTTATCTCAAAGTGCTGAACTCCTAATATTTGTATAACGGTAATGGGTGGCAATGTGCATTAAATGTGGACTTGGCTCACAGTCAGCAGTTCAGTAACAAAGATCCAACCAGAGCTAACTACCGTGTAGTGCAGTGATAATGTCGAATGAAAGCTAAACATTACACTTTGAAGAACCCCAATAAAACATTCAGCAGCTTAAATCAATTCAGTCAGGGCTTCTGGGGCAGTTTTGGATGCACTATGGTGCAATGCTTTGTCTCCAAGTGCAACTAATGGACTATAGCTCTGATTAGTGCCTGTGACTGGATTCTTCTCTACAGAAAAGTCAGCAGAGCCTCATGAGTAGTGTAACATTTAGAGTTGAGAGTGGCTCCTCCTGTATCTATACATATATATATACTTTCAACATATCAATGACATTAATTCAAATTGATTCAATAAAATGTTAGTTAGTTAGTTGCTATTAGTTAGAGCTGTATGTTGTGTATGACTGATGTGCTTATTCTTTTTTTTATGTTGATCTTACCCTGAGCACCTCTCGGCAGATGTAAGCAATCCAGTCTTCTTTCAAACAGTTTCCCTTGGTCTTCTTCACTAAATCTGTCACAGAGCCAGCTCCACAGTACTCCATCACTAACTAGATGGGCAACAAGACAGAGATGTCCATTAGACACACAGCATTGCCTCAAAATAACTATTAATCTTACTGTCTTATGGTCTCAACATGTAAAGCATTAATCATACAGGAAAAGACCCAGAGGGGAGCATTTATTTATTAAAAAATGACTCACTTGTTTGTTTATCAATCAATTACAGTAACTAATGACAGAGCTGACAGGTTTACAAACCCAGAGTTGGTGGTCCTGTCCAGCAGGGCCTTTCTTAATAAAGGCGCCATAGTACGTAGCGATGTTTCTGTGGTGAGAGTAGCTTTTCAACATGTTGATCTCGAGCTTTATCTCCTCTTCTTCCTCCTAAACAAAAGAGCAGACACAGATTGAGTCAAACTACATGCAAAGTGATCAAAATCTTAATGTGACAGGCATTTAATATCATTCTTGAATGGCAACACATGGCAGAGGGATGTGAAGTTTCAAAGTTGGAATAACTTTCCTACTTTATTTTTCTCAGAGCAGCTCAGATGTAATAGAGGCTATTATACAAGTGTCAACCTTCTACTTTAGAATCTTGTTTGTACACTGACGTTTATCTAAAAAAGGTTTAAAGGTGGCACTTTGCAAAACTTATTTTGTATTACTGGAGTCCATACAACACAAACACATCCAGACAGATAGCTTCTCCAATCAGACTGTCGCGTAACCTCCAGACAACCCTTCACCCAGCTACTGGACCTTAATTCAACAACTCCCATGTCTCAACAAAACAACTAAGGTTGGTCGGTGTTATGAGACGCAAGGACAAAAAGCAGGAGCAGAGGAAACAGTGCGGCGCTTTCTGTTTTCTCACTATAAATCCCGGAAATGACTTGTGACTTCTCCAATTCACTGAACCCCTAAATCTACTGTGGCCTGGAGGAGAGCAGGGGAGAAGAGGAGAGGTGGAGGAAGGAGAGTGGAGCTGGAGAAGCTGGATGTGGTTGTTAATCAGAAGAGAGGAAACAACGGAGAGCTTCTCCCAGTCAGTGCCCTCCTTTAAATCTCCACAGGACAGGATGGGAGAAAATGACAAGGCAGAGTTTGAACTTTCACCTCCATCTGAAACACAAAGCCTCCTGCCAGTGACTGCAGTCTGTGTGTGTGTGTGTGCGCGAGTGTGTGTGTGTGAGAGAGAGAGAAGGCAGATAATAGCCAAGCATTTCCTGCTAAAGAGTTTGTCTGAAACAAAGAAGACCCAGAGTCCAGTCAACAGCAAAGAAGTGTAGAGAAATGTTTAAAGTCAAACCAGAAAACACTTAACCCAGATTTGCACTGGACTGATTTCCAAGTGTTGCCTGTAACAAGATTTTACATTGGTATTAAGTCTGCTTTCTTATTCCTTCTATTAATTAATTCAATATTTGGTGCATAAAATGTGAAAAATGACCATCACAATTTTCTAAAACCCATGGAAGCCTGACTGCATTGTCTGACAAGAGGCCCACATCCAAAGAGACTCATATGTCTATCACATGAAGCAAATCCTACCAAGTGAGAAGCTGGACAATGTTTGGAAACACTAAAAGTCTACAGCAATGCAAGCAGTCCTGTGAAGCTGTGTTTAGTTAAGCCTTGATTATACTCCCTTGCACACACAACAGCCACAGATGCGAATTACACCACTTTTCTAGTCCACGGGAGGCCGCTTGGAAGAGCATGTGCACTACTGCCCTTGTTGCATAGCTGCCATGATTGATCCTCTGGTGGCCATGAATGTCAGCACAAAACTGTCAGTAGTTGATGAGAGATTTCAAATGGGTGGATCACTCCATAGACACACATTGCATTCCCTGGAGACATGCTGCTGAGGTGTGTAAAAATCACTTACTTACTGCACTAAACTTTCTATTGATGAATTAATTAATCAACTACTATATTTCCTCAAATAGTGACCGGGGTCTAGATTTACCTCAACTGCAGAGGGTGACATGCCTATATTTGCCACAGACTCGTACTGGAGGCAGTTCTTTAACTCTAAATC
Source organism: Chromis chromis (assembly GCA_900302755.1). Classification (NCBI taxonomy): domain Eukaryota; kingdom Metazoa; phylum Chordata; class Actinopteri; family Pomacentridae; genus Chromis; species Chromis chromis. The sequence goes on along the minus strand of OMNN01032924.1, from coordinate 48,886 downwards.
CCATGACGGTTTGACAGTTTACAGTTTGCACAGTTACGCTCTTAACAGTGTGGTAAGGACAGATTCAGATTAGAAAAACCAGAGACACAGTTTGGGTCACTCAGTATATTCTTTTGTATTAATAATGAGCAAATCATTGGTCGGCACACTCATCCTAATCCAGCAATCGATTACACTCATGGTATCGCAGCCAATCTAACATGAAGGTAAATAAAACAGAGAATAAGCGAGTAAGGTGTAAACATACTGGAACAAGAAAAGAGAAAGTCAGTATGGCAGAACATTTTAGCTCATGTCCATAAACTTTGCTACTGCAAACCATAGACTGTATATAAAAGATGGATGGTGCCTGCAGGTCTAAAGGCTCTCTTGCTAAGTACCAAGCAGGGGGCAACACCTCTGGTTGCAAAAAGAAATCTGATTGTATATGTCTATGAGAAAATTACCGTTCTTCTCGCTCAATTTGTGACCTCAATAAACATTTTCCTAATAAGTAGATGGTCTCAATAGCTAGTTTTGAAGTCTCCTTGAATACAGCTGGATGTTCATTTTGTAAATTATGGTCCCATTTAGGGGCTGCTCAGTTGTTAGCACCGTCGCCTCACAGCTAGAAGATCCCCGGTCCGCGTCCCATTTAGGACGCCTGGGATCTTTCTGTGGGGAGTTTGCATGTTCTCCCTGTGCAGCGTGGGTTTTCACCAGGTACTCCGGCTTCCTCCCACAGTCCAAAAACATGCTGAGGTTAATTGATGATTCTAAATTGTCTGTAGGTGTGAATGAGAGTGTGCTTGGTTGTCTGTCTCTATGTGTAGCCCTGTGATAGACTAGTGACCTGTCTAGGGTTTCCCCTGCCTTCGCCCGAGTCGGCTGGGATAGACTCCAGCCCCCATGACCCTACAGAGGATTGAGTGGTGTATAGATAATGGATGGATGGATGGATTTGACTGGTAACATAACAAGTGGAATTGAACTCATTTACTAGTCTGAAATAACTGTCCAAGGGTGTTACCAAGATCGCTGCTGAGTTTTGAAATGTGCCTATAGGACTTTGATTGCTCGTAGCAGAATGACACTCTCTATATAAAGAATGTATGATCAATGCAATGCATTGCTACAGATAGAAACCTCCATAATATTATAAAGTGCATATCGAAAGGGTTATTCTACAGAAAAAGTTTAAACACTTATCTCATAATTGCGAGATATTGCAATAAAGACTAACGGGGCAGGAAGTGGAATCATACTACCTGTTTCTTGTAAAAGTTTACATCTGTTTACACACTTTAAACCTGACATTTGTCGTGGTATATATGTGCTTAACAAAACTCCCCAATTGATTTTCAAGTTCATATTCGTGACCATAACTTGTATTATAAGTTTTCTTAAATTCTGTGCTTAAATATGCAAATGACTTATTGCACATGAATAAATGCTGTAGTTTGCATTCATTTTTAGAACAGAAATCTGAATATTAGATAATACCATTTTTTCTTCTTCATTTATTTGGTGGAAATACTAGAGCCAAAGGTTTTTGCCGAGGTGATTTTGGATATATCTTTTTATCACTCCATAAATCAGACATTACTGTCACAAAAGAAGAAGAAAAAAATCAATTTTCGCCATGTGCTTAGGAACACAGTTTTGCATAAATCAGACTGTAAATGATATTTGATCAGACTCTGCCGTGAAAACCTTCAGAATATAGACGGGAATAAAACTGGAAAGTTTGGTGTACGCTGCTGAAGTGAGGATTTCAGACTCAGAGGAGGAAAGAAAACTCATTTTGAGGAAATGAGCTTGAAAGATATGCATTGCAAAAAAAAATAAAAAATGCATACTTTTTTATTGGAAAC
>OMNN01032924.1:11066-37771 GCA_900302755.1 Chromis chromis | reverse complement strand
TGGTAGATAGAGCCTAGCTGTTACCCAGATCTCCAGTCATTTATACTCAGCTAAGCTAACATGGGTTTTTTTTTTTTAAATCTAACTCTTGACAGGGAAGGAAGAAAGAAATATTGCCAAAATGACAAACTATTCCTTTAATGTATTTTTAAGACTACAGCAGAGAATGATAAATAAGTAAGGAGTAATAAATCTCTCTGCAGTAAATATATGCGTGTATGATTTTAAAATACAGAGTGATTTAAGCAGAGAGTAATCTCAGGAAATGCTAAGGAGGGCCACAGTTTTAAAAACAGCAGCCTGTTGTCTGTGACCTGGTCTGTGCAGCCTGTGAAATAGAGGGTGTATTATTTACTGTGGCTAAAGCAAAGTGCTTTGGCCTCCAGATACTAATTTCCTTATCTGATTCTCCGATGGGCTATTTCTGCTACTTGGTTTCACTGTTGCTATTAATGAGCAGAATAAGCATGCAAGCTGAATCGCTCTAATTGCCCCAATTATTGTGCATTTAAAATCTAAGAAATTCAGCCCAGCAAGACTTCAATGAAAAAAAAAGGAAAGAAAAATCTCAGCCGCACTACGAAAGCAGCTGAACAAGATTTAGATTCATGCTCCTAATCCTCTTTACCCAAGTTTGTACAAGTCTAACATATTCCAATTTGTCTCCCTTTCATCACTGATTACATTTAAATGCACTGTATGGGTCTTCCTGCTCTGCATTGAATTAATCCGCAGTTTTACGAGCAGATACAGTATCCGAGGTAAAGCAAAAAACCAAACTGGTTTGCCTTCTGTCAGCATCTGAAACAGGGGCCAGATTCCTTACAAAGTGCAGGTCTGTATCATCAGGCCTGTTTCCACTTCCTCTCTCAATGGCAGACCTGGGACTGCAACATAGATGTGTATAACAGAAGCACCACGTTTATCATTCCCAAGATGTAGAAAACAGGCAGTGTGTTTTTTTCCATGTGCAACCCAAGATGAAGAGAAAAAACAGAGGAAGTCTGTTCTCTGATAGGGCATCTGAACAACATGGATAGAAAAAACAGCACTTCTGCCAACAATTCAAAACTGCTAAAGAATAAATATTCTGGATTTAATTTTTACAGCAAGACAGCAGTAACAGAAGGATGACTTTATGATATATTTTTTTTTATCTTACCTGCCCTGTCAGTCAGTTAGCGTTGCTGGAGGTGTCTGTCTCTCTGCCTCCAGCACTCACACCCTGAATCAGCACCGGGGCAGCATCATTATCAGCTGGTAATAATCCAAAATGTCTCCCCTACAGGCACCAGAAATCAAGATGAGATTGTTATATAATCCAGGGTGACAATCCAGTGTTCAGTGTTGTTTAAAAAGTGAGCTGAGGTGAGTTTCGGCAACCTTGTGGATGGTTGGACAGAGTGGGAGGGACCTGCAGAAGGAGAAAGTGTAGGGTTTCACTGGGGGACGAGGTGGCTTCTACTGTTCTCGACTGGGCTGTGCTCACACATAAAAACGGCTGAGAGGCGCAGCCAATTATAGACCCAACTTTCTGGATATTTTTGTCCGTTTTTTTTCTCTCTCTCTCGTTCTCTCCCTCTCTCTCCTCCACGGCTGCACCCATCTGAAGTGTTGCCCTCAAAGAAAAGACACAGCTTCTTGGCAACCGCCTCAACTGTCCGGCCTTTGCCACTGTGATAGCCACAGCGGAGCCGCCCTGGGGCTGGTGATGGGCCGGGCTGCGTTGGCTTCAACCAGCCACACACTTATGGAGCAGGGCTGTATTTAAGTTGGGGAAATGATTACAGAACACTCATGCTTGCAGCTTTGTGTTAAATGTCTGTCCTTGCACCGACTTACAGTAGAGCTCTGTGATCTATATTACTCGTGTTGTGCTCTTTTGACAAGTTTACTCTCATGTCAGACCGCAGATCTCTCAATATTTTAAAAACATTTTCATATACATCATGTGAAATAGATCTGTATATCTTTGTTTACATCTTTCCTTGCCTCAGTGGTTTCTCATATTCCATCTTTTTTGTCCAATTCTTTTATCCTTGGTCTTTGATTTTCCAGTGTTGTGACTTTTTACTGTTTTCTATTTGTAATATCCCAAGTTTCTCAGAGATGATAAAAGATTTATTTGATCTGATATCTATTTTGTAGAACTCACTATCTGCAGCACAACAAGTGAACATAAAAACAAAACACTAAAGTTTTTACTTCCTCTCCAATCCCCTATAGAAAACCTGTTGTTTGTGAACCTGCAGATGTACATGTGTTCTGATTTGATATACACTTTCAGTGGATGACTGTGATTCACATTTGGGTTTACAGTGATGTCCTTATCATGTGTGGTCATGCTCCTTGGCAGGAGAGGAGGCTGCAGTGAAACACAGCAGCCCTGTCTGTCTCTGTCTGTGTCTGACGTCCTGTTCTTCCTCTCAAGTCTCCTTCATCCTAAGTCTTTGCGTTGGAAGCTCTTGATTGAACTCACCTCTTTAAAACTCTCCTGCAGCTGCCACCGCATGCTTTTGCTGCACTACACCCAAATCTCGTGCAGAGCTGTCGAGGCACCAGAATGCTTTGAAACGCTGTCAATATTTGAATGTCATGGACAACAAACAAGTTAGCCATTACATCCAGGACTATTTACAGGGCCTTTGTAGCCAAGGAAAGTGAGCGCAGGCCAGGCTATGTATAGATTCAGTGTGGAGTGGATGGGAAGTGGGCTGATGCTTCGGGGCAGATGCACGTATGAGTGATGGTGTCAGTCTGAAGAACCGTCTGTCGCCTTGTGTGAGAGGGCTAAAGAGGTGACCAGCATGTTGGGTGAGCAAGAGGCTGCAAGTACCATGTAGTGTAGGAGAAAGCCATCTGTCACCTGACTGACAGCCAGCTTTCAACCTCCCACGTCACAGAGAGGCTACTCTCCTTCCAAAACATGTTCAAAATATCAATGTGTGAATTAGTGCCAAAGCACAACCCTATAATCGTATTTCACCATATTTTCCCACCTATAACCACATTCATTTTTGTATATCTCTCTATAGTAATTCTAAAAACGACATTGTTTTACAGCCTCTCCTGCCCTCTGGAGTACATTTTGCCATGTATGCCAACAGATTTGTCAGGAAACTGGCTGAACAGAGGCAGCTTTAGGTTTTGGTTTCGTTGCCCTCAGCTTCATGGCTTTTGTTCAGTCTCAATGTTTTCATCAATCGGGGATAGAAATCAATGTAAATCTGTCATGAGGCATAAACACAGAAGCAGAGTACAGTGATTGTGCTTCATGCATAAGCTTCGACATTTTGGAATAGATTGACAAATACCCATCTGTGGTCCTTTTGTGGAGAGCACGCTAAATTTCTGCTTTGTTATTTGGTCAGACCACACTCAGTAAGACTGGTGATATGTGTAGAAAGACAATAACACAGCAAAACACTGCAGTTAGAGTGAGTCGTGAATGGTGATCCTTAGCAAGGGCCAGTAGAAGGCTCTTTCAAAGGTGTTATTTTTAATTTATTTTGAATGAACTATTAAGTAAAAAACTTTGATTTGTGTTTAAACTTAGTCAGTAGCATAGTCACAGTTGTTGCAGAGGGAAATTCTGCAGTAGTTAGCTTCCTGGAGGCGATATAGAAACATCACCTTATCAGTGCAATGGTGTAGCCAATCACTGACTGAAGATATGCACATAGCCATATTAATTTAGCCAATTGGCATGCTCTAATCTGATTTGAAAAGGGCAATTATTGTATCTTCCCATGCAGAATCAATCAGCAATAGTATTGTGACACTTGTCATTTGACAATGACAATGACAAATGTGGGGGCCCAGGACTCCAAGCTTCAGTCGTCAATCATGCTTGAATACAATGTGTCCTCCAAAATCCATTTGAAAAGAAGACTTTGGTGCAGAAACTACATGTAAAGAAGTTTGGTTCAAATCAACCTCACATCATAATTAACTAAGTGGGGCAGCAGAAAGCCTACTGGGATTGTTTTCTATGATTACTTTCAGCTAAGAGAGCTATACAAGAGACCATACAAGAATTATGGACATGAAACATTTATCAGAGCGCTGGTACATTATTCTACTAGAGAAAAAATTCAGTCACTTGATATTCTTTAGACAGTATATCAACTTTCCTAAAACATTTAATTGGGCCATATTATTATGTACAAAGATAGTTGTCATCAAATAAATGGTCAAATAATACAGCACTCTTGATAAATGGACTATATTTAATTGCATTTGTCTGATATTGCACATTTAATCATAATGTAATAGTTACTGAGAGCAGGTACACTTATTCCCGCATGGAAATGTTTTCACCAGCTGCTACTGACCCACATCATGTTTATGATGAATGTACGTATTCATCATAAACAGGATGAAGGTACAGAGCTTTATGGAATACCTTCATACCGTTTGGTAGAGCTCTGTTAACTAAATCCTTGCATTTTATTGCACTAAACCTTGGGCCCTTTGGTGATGTTGTTGTGGGACCGCTGTGCTATTTGACACTGCAGAGCACTGTAATGCTTGATGTCTTTTTTAACTGCACTGTCCTCTGTTGTTGTTGATGTATTTGCGTGACAATTGCCAACGGCACAAAAGGAATTTTAAGAATCTTTAGCCTTGTCAGTCTATCATAAACTAATTGTATGCCACCATCCTAACACTAAATAGCAGACAGACAAAGTTAGCAACCAGCTGTTGAAGAAACTGGAGCATGAGGCAACTAAAGAGCCACACATTTCCTTCAGGAAATATTTGGCACACCAGAGTCAGCATTGGACTTCATCAGGAGGCCAGAAATATTAATTCAAATGTTTGCTGCTGGTTGTGCAGACATGCTACACACTGGCCATAAAAAGTACATGAGGTGAAAATATATCAGCTTGTTTTGCTGACCGCATGTGGCCAGAAAATCAAACATTACTGCTTTAAATATAGCACTTGTAGTTATAATAATATATAGTTAGCATTCAGGGGTGGCATGGTGGAACAGTGGTCAGCACTGTCACCTTACAGCTAGAAGGCCCTGGGTTTGAACCTGTTGGTCTGATTTCAGAGTTTTTTATATTCCCCCTGTACCTGTGTGGGTTTCTCAGGGTGCTCTGGTTTCCTCCCACAGTCCAAAGACATGGATGGTAGGATGATCGGTGATTCTAAATTGACCGTAGCAGTGAGTGTGCATGGTTGTGTCTTTCTCTTAGCGCTGTGATAGACATTATAAACTGAGTGTGCTGGTGTGTTGGCTGGACTTAACGGCTGCCTGGGAGTTACCGATGGTAGTATGCCATTTGTAGCAGGATCCTGGGACTGTTTTCTGAAGATCTGGAAATGAAGCCTGGAGATGAAAACCTGCACGTCTTCAGGCTGACACAGGCTCCAGCCCCCTGTGACCTTCTACATGATAAAGCAGGTGTAGCTAACGGATGGATAGTTGGCATTCAACTGCTAAACCTCTTCTGAAGTGAGACGACTTCCAATCACAGCTGAGGAGCAGGCTGTGATGCAGGTTGGGTTAGAAAAGTTTCAGTTCTTTCAAAAATGTATTATGTTTTGTCTTGACAGCAGGTCATCACTGGAGTTGCTGTTTTCCACTACTGAGCAAGCTGTAAAGCTTTCCTTTAAAGGTTATAAGGGCTGAAATGAGATATTTCTGAGCTTTTGAGCCACTTTGCAACAGAGGAAAGAAGTCTTGGCCTTGGTTTCATTTGTCTATACTATTCACTTACCAAAGATAAATGAATAAATGAGCCAGACAGAGTATAATGACAGTAGACAGTGAGATCATAAGTTCCTGTTTTAGGCTGAGTTATATCACTAATGTTACCTGTCTGGCTAACAGCCAGAGGCCACATTAAGCACTTCCAGAGTGGAAGACCATCAAACAACAACAAAAACTCCGCTGGCATTCAGAAACCCCTGTAAGCTATATTTTAATTAGGAAAGCAGAAATACTCCAAAGATTTCTTATAGCAGACAGATTACACTTTTAATAGTTTAGTTTATGATTTATACACATGGGGCAAAAGAGGAGACTAGTCATTTGGGTCAGAGATTTGTATTATACTGTATATACATACATATAGTATTCATTGTAATAAACATTTTTCAACTAATGGAAAGGAGCTCTATATTTGAAACTTCCATGTAATAACAACCACTGATCTCAGGTCAGAAAACATCCTACACGCTCCTTAATTTCGGATCATTTCCCACATGATTTTTGCCTTTGCAAGAAATATCTGCCGTTCCATTATCTTGGTTCGACTACAGTGATTTTGCTCCTCTTGTGATGTGCCAGAAGCTTTGCTTTGTGCCATGGCTGCTTCACCTAATTGAATCAGTGCACACTCTGATCTGGGGAATAGCTTTTGGAAATGGGACAGTCCATAACTTAAAGTAACCTGGCACATGAAATGCTGTTCAATCTTTTTATTTATTTATTTTCTATTTTGGGAGCACAAGAGAAACTGCTCCCGACTATTAATGAAGTTGAGGCTGCTTTGGCTCTGGGCCAGCCTCTGAGATTTCATGAGGTGCCATTTCTAGGCCTGGCTTTATTTGCTCATGTTGTCATTAAAAAGAACAAAGCTGCTTTTGCAGATTTGAGACATTTAAGCTCATAAAAAGAACTAATTTAAAAGCAGTCTATAATGGTACGGTTTTAGAAAGCATTTTCTCATTCCTACCTGTTTTTTTTCACCTGATGAGGAAATTACATTGTTTGGTTGTTTTATCACTCTTTAGTGGACTACTAACAGCTTCCATAAGCCTGTCTCTGATGGGTGTGCACATGACAAGTATGTCTCTAAGTATGACATCATTTTGTGAGTTTCCAAGCTGCAATTTAATTACAGTTGGAGACGTTCCAGATGAACTGCATTGTTGTGTTTTGCGATCAAGGGTTTTCTCCTCTTTAATCTCCAGTTAGAAGCACTTTGGTTAACACCATCAAGCACACGTTCACTGCTTCCAGTTTCAGCCGACTGGCGGTTCAGAGAGCATCTTGCAGATTGCTGACTGCCTCCCTCCTGATGGCTCTTCCTGGCACTTCCATGCTCCCAGGAAGCTGCAGGTACCGGAGGCTCTTTGATGACTTTTCCAGCATGCGTCTGGCCTCTCCAAACACTCTCTGCCCGCTGCCCTTTACCTTGGACACCTTGGGCCAGCTTGCCTTCATCTGCAGGTAATCCTCCTGTTGACGTGTTTGAATTGCACTGATCCTCTTCGAGGCATTGTGCTCTGCTCAGCCTCAGCCGCCTCCTCCCCGTCTCTTGCTGCAGGGTGCCGGGGAGCTGGCGTGCCGCCCTTCCACCATGTGTGGCCTGAGCTTTAATTCGCTGAGAAAGTAAAGGAGGGGCAGGTTTGCTGCACAGAGGAGCTGGGGTACCTCGACACACCACGTCCTCCAGATTCTTGTCTCCATTCTGCTCTATGGGGATGCAACGTGTCAGCTGGGGCCTTGAGGATCTGTTTTGCTGTTGGGCTTTGAGTGGCTCAGTGGAAGCAGAAGGGCACACTGCTGCTTTTACCAGTCTCTGCCTCACGCAGGATTTCACACTGCTCGTTCGGGGCTCATCTAGCTTACAGGAAACAGGTTTGGCTTCTTGCTGGAGTTTCTGCCTCTGAGCCTCCATCACCTCCTCTGGCAGCTGCAGCGGGGCGAGCTTCAAGGGGCGTCTCATTGGTTGATTCTCAGCCTGCCTCTCTGAGTCAGGCCTGGCTGACTTGAGCACCAACAAGTCCAACTGTGCTGTGCCCTCCTGGGTCGGCGAGGAGACCGTAAGCTGACCCAGTGCCTCCTTTCCATGTGTGGCTGACAGATGGAGGCCAGGTGTTTTTGAATTGCGGCCATTTTTAGCTGCCAGTCGGAGGTTTTGCCCATTCAGATGCAACATGGTATTTTTAACTTGGATGGTCAACATTTCTTCTTGCTGCAGAATCCCCAGAACAAAAGGGACATCAGTGATTCATATCAGTCTTAACAGTAATATATTACTTTTATCAAGCTTTTTAACAATGTCTTTAACAAGATATTGTTTTTATCATGACACTAAGAAGCATAATGACACTCAAAAGTCGAGACAAGTGCAGTAACCACAGAAAAATGAATAATTTCCACCACTTTATAACAATGCAACCCTAACCCTAATTATGATGTCAATTAATGAAAAGAAATGACTTGTCCATGCTCTACAGACCTGCAGTAAATCATTAATAACGTAGGAAGTTCCAGGTTGTGGAAAAGTTACAGAGCCATTTATTAACAGATGATTAATATTTACAGCTTGATGGTCTGTTAGGAACTGAGAAACAAGCAAACCTAAATTTGCAATAAGTCATGACTAAATGGTTCTTTTACGATAATCATCGCCAAGTCTGGGGATGTAAACTCTAATCGTTTCTTAATACATTCATCTCATGCAGCTCCTCTCGTTGTCAGGAGTCTGATGCATTCAGGTAGGACATAAGAAAAATTCTAATACACACAAAGATTCTTCTTTTCAGATTCTTGTCATCTTTCTTTTTCGCCCCTTAAGCTGATAAAATAATTAAATAAAAAGGTGAAATCGCTCTTTGATTAAACTGCTCACAACAGGGCTGAGGAGGAGATATTACTCAAAGGGCTGCATTTAACTTTTTTATTACTGATTAATACACCAGTTAAATCCCTGATTAACTGATTCATTTTTACTCAATACCAAATGTTAAAAAATAGAAAGGCATTTGCAGTTTCTTCAAGGTCACAGTGATAACTCGATTGTCGTACCGATGTTCCAAAACTATAAGATATTTGACTAATTGGCAGCTATGGCAAACAAAATCAGGAAATCCAGAGAACAAAAGGGGACCGGAGCACTCTGATTAATTCACAGCCTTTAATTGTGCAAGCAGACCACATCAGAGGATCTCTGATGAAGACACAGTTGTGTCAAAACATCTGAGTCTGTTTGCACAAGTAAAGGCTGTGAATTAATCAGTGTGCTTCCGTCCCCTTTGGTCCTCTGGAAGTTTGCTGTTCTCTGCTGAGAGGCGTCTGATTCTGCTGCATTTTGATGGAGGATGTATGAAGAACCCTTCCAGAATTCTTCAAGAATGTTTGAAGAATGAGAAAAATGTCATAGAAGACAAGCCTGAAAAAGCTAATTATTAAATGATTATCAAAATATGATAAGCAAAGTAAATATGTTATCACTACCTGGTAGACCAACTAGTTGTTTCAAGCTAAAAAAAACCATTAAGAATTACTGTAGTAAAGGCATTACTTATATATTATTCCTTATTACGAGGTGATGCTGAGACTCCTTTATGACAAAGAATGCTGCAAAAGGCAACTACACTTACACATGCACTTTGAGTTACTCTGATGCAAAGATAACAGGCTGCAGTGGAGAATCTACCACAGTATACTCACAGGTTTGGCAAACATCTCTTGCTTGAATTTTTGTTGAATCATATCTTGCAGACCAGGAGGACGATCATGTTGTCCCTGCGTGTGTTTTCTCCGTGTCTCCTGGCCAAAGGCACTGACATTGTAGCTGCGATGGGTCTTAGCAGCCTTAATGGAATTATGCAGATTAGGGTCACAGCGCAGCACGGTGATCTCTAATGATCTACAGCTCAGTAGCGGCAACTCATGGTGAGACCTTGTTGACAACACTTTGTTCTCATTACCTTCCATTGGATTTTACACCAACACAAAATGAGTGGCACCTTGCTTTTGAAATGATAATGAAAAGTAGCAGCCATTTTTTTTTTTAGATCTCTCTGGCCACTAGATGGTGCCAGAGACCTCCTTTGCATATTTGCATCAACAGTGGAGTTTTGTGACCTCATCATCATTTCATATACAATGCAACGAGGTGTCAATGAGCTGGAGCAGATAAGCACAGCAAATCTATGCAATGAATTCTTTCAATTTCATCTTTTATGAACCTAATCTGTATGATCTATTACCAAATGTTAACATAATGTTACCTACATGCTCATATGTGAGGGTTTTTCCTTAACTGCAGTTAAACACAATGTCCTTTTGCCATCGGGGAGGCGTCTGATTGGTCTTGAATTAATTCTGCTGTGTGACAATGAGCCCTCACATACAGCCGGAGTCTTGAAGAAGAATCAGGCACAAGAAGAACAAGGAGTCCTGCAGCAGATTGAATGGCCCCCACGAAGATGATGGAATCAGTCTGGGGTTGGATTCACATTACATCTGCAGAATAACTGTGACAAAAACGACCAACCTGTCCAGTACCTTGAAAAAATGAGCACCAAGGAGAATCAGTAGAGTCAGATTTGGGACAGTTTTTATTGTGGTCACACCAAATATCGGCTCAATTTAGTTTTCCTCCTTTCATATACTTCTCATATTGTAAATAGCAGGCTGCTGGACAATTACCTCATTTGCAGTGTTTGTATCGGTATCAGTTTTGCACTAAGCTGAACTAACAGAATCAGAGCTGAACCTTGTTTGGTACGGAGAGTGATGCATTCACTTACCTATGCAATGATGCAACAGCTTAGCTAAGGCAAAAGAGCAAACAAATGACAAAATCACTGAACTGATTTGACATGATTTAAATCAGCCAAAGGATTTGTGAAGTCTTTTGCCAATAATTCACCCAAGATATTGTGTGAATCGTGTGTGCTCTCACCACTAGTGACATCACAGATTGTGGGCGTGGCCAAAACAGAAACATTTTAAATCTCACACTTTTCCTTTTTTCCTTTCAGTCATCTGTACCACAGCTGCCCTTATAAAGTATGTGCGGTTTCATGCAGTATGCATACAACTGGGACATGCTACTTTGTCATAATATTGTGCCTTAAGCTTTCACCGTCTTGCTCATATATCCGTTACAGTCTGCAGAGTGAAGTCTCATGTTTGTGCACGGATCGCAGCATACGTGATGCATCTTCCACTGCACCGAGGATTGTGGGAATGGACAAGACAGAATGGACAAAAAAGTATACTGCCAAATGAGACTGTACATAGCAGGACATGCTGGTATTTTTGACGTATTACATTTCTCATACTATGTATCGGTACATGCTAAATCTTTGTCTGGTATACTATAGTATAGGTGGTAATTTAAAAAACAAAACACAGCAATGCAGTAACAGTTTTCTCCCCCATGTAACCAATTATTGAATTTCCCCTTTTTGAAAATGTGCCAAATCACAGAAAAACACTATTGTGTGAATGTCTGCAGTAGCAAGGTATCTCTAGAAAATGCAAAATTTTAAAGCATTAATAGTAATTTAAACAAACTGAAGCTCACAATGTCACCTTTATGACTTATTGATTTCACTTACTAAATACAAGCTAGTCACAAAAAGGGAAATGTAAAGACAAGCATGAGTGCAATGAAAGGATTTCTAACCTTCAAATCAACCTGAATAGAGGATGAAGGTGCTGCATATGCATCAGAGAGATATCCTCTATATTGTCTTCATCCACTGGAGTTAAACTTTGATCAAATTCTCTTGTAAGCCGCAGCGCTGGTAATAGTTTTTCAGCCTAAATATCCTCCGACAGGCAAGATAAGCCGGCGATGTGGTGTGTGTTGCCTGCAGGAATATCTGCAGATCTTAATCACTCTCAGACAGCAGCTTGTTTTAAATTTTAGCTCCATCGCTCCCACGTCAGACTCATTTATTGTATTTAGAGGCAGACTGTCGCAGAGTTTTCCTCCGATGAATGAGACTTGTATCAGAGTGCAGTTTTGCCATTTTTCATCAGGCAGACAGACTCAATCATCACTAAAAATCTCCTGTTCTCCATTGTTTCATTTTCCCGCCTCAGTCCCCCCCAAAAAAGCAACATGTCAGCACCTGCTTATTGGAAAGCTTCATCATATCATTGGTACGCTGGAGATGGTCCCGCTGCAGAACAACTTGGCTCTGCTTACATGATCATTTAACATGCAAAATTACAGGCTTAAGGCCAGGAGAAGGCCTTAACGCCCCTCTGCCACTGTTCTTATTGTGTCGCCCTCTATGTTGCCTGACGTTCATGGCTGACAGTATAATTATTGCAATGTGGGAAGGGATAAAAAGGGATGTTGCATGTTCATTCTCCCACCTACTGAACACCCAGCTGCACTGCACTGGCCACTCAGAGAGGAGAGGAAGGCGACTGGATCGAGGAGATACTTATCAGGCAGAATTTACTTACAAGCTGTACCCACACTGCAGTGTCAAAGTCACTGGACTATATTCATGCCAAAACTTTTTATTTGCAATTTTACTCACTGATGGATGTAAATCTGACTAAATGTCCCTAAAAGGAATAGTTTAACATCTTGAAAACTGCACTTATTTGCTTTCATGCCAAGAATTTGACGATTGGATATTAAATCAGTATAGAGCTGCCGCCAACAGCTGGTTAGCTTAGCTTGTTACAAGGACCGCACACAGGAGGAACACCAAGTCCTGCTCTGTCTAAATGCAACAATATTCACCCAACAGCAGCTTCTGAGCTAAATAACACCTCACAGTGGTGCGTTAAACATTGTGAACCCTTTAGAATCTTCTATATTTCTGCATAAATGTGATCTAAAATATCATTGGATTTTCAACACATGACCCAATTAAACAACTGACAGAAATAATGTATTTGGTCATCTGAAATAACTCCATGTGCAGCAGCTAAAAGTTTGCAGTAACTGTTGATCAGTCCTGCACATCAGCTCGTAGGAATTTCAGCCATTTCCTTGTACAGAACAACTTCATGTTGCTGGATGGATGTTGGAAGATTTTCGCACATAAACCGGGCTCCTTCCACAACCTTTCTATGTTGGATTCAGGTCGGGACTTTCACTTGGCCATTCCAAATCATTACCCTTATTCTTCTTTAACCATTCTTTGGTAGAACCACTTGTGTGCTCAGCTGTTGTCGTGCTACATAAACAATCCTCTTCTGAGAGTCAGTTCTCCCACAAATGTCCTGCCATTTTCCTTTAGAATTCAGAATTGATTGTTCTAATAATGAGCCATCCTGGCCTGGATGCAGTAAAACAGTCCCAAAGCATGATATTGCCACCACCATGTACTCAGGTTTTTATACTGGAGTGCATTGTTTTCCTCTCTACAAACATAATGCTTGTCATTTAAACGGAAAGGTTCTGCCATGCACACCACTGTTGTTCAGTGTTCTACTGATGGTGACTCATGAACATTAACAAAAAGGTGCTCAGAGGTCACCCTGGCTTTGTCTGTGACTTATTACATACTTTGCTCTTGGAGTGATCATTGTTGATTGCTCTTGGAGACAATGGTGAAGGGTAACAATTCAAGTTCAGTTCAATTCAATTAATTCATTCAATTTTATTTATATAGCGCCAATTCACAACATGCATGTTGCAGCGCTTAACATAGTAAGGTGAAGATTGTACGAATTTTGAACAGAGAACAGAGAACCCAACAATCCAAAGTTCCGTTTGGATTCCCTTTGAGCAAGCAGTTGGTGACCGTTGGAAAGCCCCCTCTCCTTTAATGGGGAGGAAAAAAAATCCTCAGACCGAACCAAGCTCAGGGATGGCGGCCATCTACCTCGACCGGTTGGGGTGAGGGTAACAATAGTCAGAATGTGTCTGACTGGTTTGGCGGAGTCCAGACTCTTTACATGTGAATTTGTAACCTTTTCCAGCCTGATGGGGATCAAACATTTCTTGTGAGGTTCTAAGAAATCTCCTTTATTCGTGTCATGATACACTCCCAGAAGCATTTGCTCTGAAGATAGAATTCTGATAGATCGCTCACATAATTGTCGCTTTATTTAATGAAAACTTGACTCCACTCCACTCACAGATTTGTATTATTGGATTATTTACCTCAATAAATACATGACCAAGTATAATATTTTTCCTAATTAGGTTCTCTTATGTGAAAAGCTTGATATGTTTTATGTTAGTGCTAGGTATTATGCAGAAATAGAAATAAAAAAATCTAAAGGGATTGCAAACTTTGAAGTACCACTGTATATGTAAATATTTTATTATCTGCATTATTTTTACACTTTGGTTTGCACAAATTAAATAAGATAATGATTATGTATTGAGCTTTAAAGATGTTGGTAAGCAGAGTCAGATTTGCGTTCCCCTCCCTGCTTCTAGTTTTTATGCTAAGCTAAACTAAGAAGCTGCTGGGGTTAGCCCTGCTGGGCTGGTACTAATCTTTTCATCTTCCTCTCAGCTAGAAAGAAAATAAGCATATTGCCCAAAAGGTTAAGTTTATTCCTTTAAACCCGATACAAAAAGCAAAAATTAGATATTCAAAGCAGAGGCATGGTGATTGGGTTCACATGTAATTATCTTTTTTTTTCTCATGCAGCTAAGATTTTTTCAATCTGATCTGATCCTTGCCAGACCGTCTGAATATTTAACACTGAGATAGTTTAGCAGTGTCAGTGTCTCCTTGTATTTATCACCAGATGCTTTTGGGGTTCAGGCTGGAAATATTAGAAGGCCACACGCCTCTAAACCTCGTCTGAAAAACTGAAATCAACATTATATTGGGATTTCGAGAAAAATGTTCTTTGCGAATTAAATATTTATTACAGCTGATCTTTTTAGTAGAGAAATCATTGAAACTGTTTTCTTAATGAATATGTTATGCTAGAACTCCAGGCTTGATTTTTTTATTTTTTTTCTCCCAGTTTTTAAGATAGAAAAACTCTTACTCTCTTATCTAGTTTGAAAATCGACGTCAGAACAGATCAGCTGGAGATGCGAGGCACTTAGAAGAAGACAGCGTTTCAGAAGGAGGCTCATCATTTTTATTCAAGTGTGTTATGGCTTCACTCAGGCCGTTCAACCCAGTGAGTCATCCACACCAAATCATGCACACACACTCACAAAAAAACAAACAAACAAAAA
Organism: Chromis chromis; assembly: GCA_900302755.1. NCBI lineage: Eukaryota > Metazoa > Chordata > Actinopteri > Pomacentridae > Chromis > Chromis chromis. The sequence continues at coordinate 22,889 of OMNN01032924.1, read as the reverse complement.
AAAAACAATCAAAGAAAGAAAAAAGGAAACATACAAATGTAAAATGTTATGTAAAATGTTCATTTCACTCTGAACAAATCTCAACAGTCTCTTCTCTGCGTGTTGAAAAGAGAGGCGACCCATACTGGAGTGTACTGTACAGACATCAGTTTCATAACTGCGACAGAGGACGTCAGTGGGTTCAACATGACCGTCAAACCACATGGATGCCAATGAAATGGGATATAATCTCCTGTAAGGAATATGGTACATGGTATTATTTGTTCATCAGACCTACAGAAGAACCTATTGCAAAGGATATTTCACAAATAGAAGTTATGCAACACAGCCTTTCTATTATATCGTATTACACAGATAGTAGTGCAATTTGTGTCTCTTTGTCCCTGTCATAGGAAAACATGGCACTGCTGACAGAGAAATGGCCTTCGCGTACTGCCACATGCAGTAAATGACGCCTGGAAGCCAAGCATGGCTACGTACAAGACGCAGCAAAGAAACAAAACAAACAGCCAATAACCGACAGGAATCAATTCACCTCCGTGTTGTGTGACTCCGCGTGGCAGAAGACAAAACGTAGCAGTGTTTGTCTGCTGAGAGTGATGCCGCGTGTGGCTGCTTCTCTGCACCATCTGTGTTATAGAGTAACATTCAGTCGAGGACCATCAGTGTGACATGTGGCATGATGGCAGACAAATCTGAGTAATGTGAGCGCATGTGGGAGGGGTATGAAAAACGATTTGACTTGCAGCTCATGGAGAGCAGATGAGTTCATTTGTTTGCTTCTGTCTTTCAACAACAACAACAACAACAAAAAAAGATCCACTATGGCTGATACATTCCCCAAAAATGCTGCTTGGAATGGTTTTACTGTAAAGTGAATGTAAAGCGGATCACACCGATCACCTATTGTAGGTAGAGAGTCGATAAACATTGTCAGTTTTGTTTAAAGGATTATTCCAGTTTACTACAACTTGGTTCATTTAGCTGTCACTCTTAGCTTTGTAATGACACTGTATTCATCAGAGTAATAGATGAGACCTGGAAGCACAGCATCACTGCAACAAAACCAATAAGGCAAGAAATTACCAGGCAGATGATCAAACATGTGTTAACAAGCCAATGGATTAGCCAGAGTATCTAAAGCACTTTACTTGGAGGTGTACAGTAAGTGTAAGAACACAGACTGCTGCTGATAATCCCTCACTGCACAGAAAAACTATCTACGCACGAAACCATAGAGGGAAAACCATAGATGTTGACAGTTGGGGTCATAATTTTACTCTTTCAATTTTCTTTTCCAACTAAGTCTGACTAACCTTGAGGTTTGTTCAGGGATAAAGTTTCTCACTGCCAACAAATCCCCTTAAAAGATCAAAAACAGTGATGCGTTAATCTGTCTTTCAGCGTCCTCTGACTTCTTTACACAGTTTGCAACACTTTCTAAATCTTTAAAGCTGCACCAGTAAAAATATTTTGTGTGTACATGGATACATGACCATGTATAATAAAGAACGTGTTACTTAGAGTCAGAGCCGGCTGGCCCATTAGGCAATATAGGCAGATGCTAAGGGCGGCGTGGCCTCCAGTGTGTGCCATAAAATTGGGAAGTGTATGTAAATCGCTGATGGAGGGGGGCGTCAGATAAAATCTTGCCTAGGGTGCCACATAGGGTAGGGCCAGCTCTGCTTAGAGTGAAACATGCACAGAGAATTGTGATCTACAATAATTCTGCATTTCCCTGAAGCTTTACAAAGGTTTTCTGGGCCCACTCTTAACAACATTGTTTTGAGGTGCAAGAGGCAGCTTTAATAAATGCTCTGTTCAGCAGCAAATAGCAAGCAGACAAAGTCAGCAACTAGCTGGCTGATATAGTGAAGCAACTAGCAAGCTAAGGAGCCAGATGTTGTCCTTAGGAGTTGTTGAAGGCTAACATTGGATGAAAAGAAGGATTGAGACCGTTGCCAGTTTGCACAGTACTCGCCATGGGTTTCAAAATGTCTAGTGGAACAACATCATCCATTTTCAAGTTCCCAGTTTGTTGCAGACACCTCAATTAAATATCAAATTAAAAACACAATGTTTCTGTACTGTTTTTTTAAAAATAAGCAACTGTTTGCTGACATGTCATCCTTAATTACTCTATATCCAGATCATGTGTCCATCTTGTGTTTTCAGCTTGTTGTGCTGCCCTCAAGTGGTCCAAAGCTTGACTGATGCAGCTTTAAAATAGGCATACAGGGTGCATCATTAACGTGCAACAGCTTAGCACTTAAATAAAATTATAATAAGATAAATCTACATTACTTTTCGTTTGTTTTTTGGTCTTTTCATGGGATTTGTTCCTAGAACACTACCCTTTAAATCTGTCTAATCATCTGACTTCTTATGTTTCTTGCACCATCGGACTTTATTGGTAGTGATGCCGTGTCATTCCCACAGTAATTATCTCTGCAAGTGCAGTGGTGTTAATACAGATAGGAGTGATGGCCAAAAGTATGAAACAGAAACCAAAGTTGCTTGAAACCAGAATTTTCTTTTAAGCCATTATAAGATGATTATGTGTTTTAAAAGTAAAGAACTGATTCAGCCTGCTTTGCCACTGGGTGTGTACTTGGTTGTAGAAGGTAGGTATGAGATCGTATGCTGATTTTCATGTTGTCATATGAACGTGTTTATCAGGACTTAGAACTGTCTATACATTGCTCTATTGTTAGCCCTAAAGCCAGAACTCTATAGTCTTCCAATAGGTTTGCAAAAGCACAACCAGATCTGCAGCCATCATGTTTATATGTGCCCACTTTAACAGAAACACTGACCGCTGTTTCTTCAAGGCACATATGCTAATGTGTAAAAATACATATGCATCTCAGCCGTGAAAAGGCCTTTTTATTCCAAAGGTTGTTATAAACATATTGTACAGGATATTTAGATAAGCCAGTATAGTTCCAATAATGAAACAATGCTTTTGGGCTTATCTCGGACTCCATGCCTGGTTACGTTTGTCACGACTGAATAGGATCCATGGCATTTCACCATTCGCCCAAACAGAGTGGCATTCACTTTGTTAGGCATGATCACCTACCCAGGAAATTAATAAACGCCTGTTAAACACTAGGCTTCGAAAGAATACCGAAGGTAACACTTTAACTTGGGAGTTAAGGTTCAGGAGCTTTGCCTGAAAAAAATGTTGGTTTCCAGAAGTATTGATTTATTTTGAAGGATGTAACCCACTATGGGAATAAGATAGCTCCCAGCCCTGTGTAACTTAAAAAAAACTCACTTTCTGCTCAATAACATATACTTACAGAATTTACAGCTTTAAATGCATTTAGAAATCAGGTTGAGCGCTTTAATCCTGATCATTTAGATGGTAAAGATTTTGACGTGTGACCAGAAAAAGTAAATTGGACTTCAGCATCTGGAATTGGTCAAATAGTCCCTCATAAGTGATGCATATCATACAAAGTGACTCCTCACATACAAATCTGCCTCAGACGCAGCACAGGCCTCAGCAAGATGATGCATCTCAGTCGCTTTTCTCAGAAAATTTGCACTATTTAGAAATGTGGATTTGATATGTACATTGTATTGTTTTGGCCGATGCGCTTGCACTTCTGGGGTGGTGTTTTGTTATAGGAGGAAACCGAGAAAAAAGGTGAAACCTGAGAACAAACATTATTGTACAGTTTGTCTAAATGAAAAATTAGAAAGCAACAAAATAACTGCTGGATTTTGGCAAGAGAAACAACGTATGTTGTAAATCATTCTTAACTATTCGCCATAAAGATACTTCGTTATAAGTGAAATTATTCCCCCATTCATCATATAAAGTTCATGCACTTATCAGCTCTTTCAAACATAAAAGAATCCTCCCTATCCCTTTTCTTCTGGTATTTTACACAAACTGCAAGGATCATCCTGGTGTTATTAAGCTTTCCTTATCTGTAATCGTCAGCTGTCCCCTCACATTAGCTCACACTCACAATTTCAGCTTGTTTCCGTGTTGATGTGTTTATCAGGTTGTGTTTCCCTAATGGCTCCAAAGTGCATCCAAACCTCAAGAGTTGTCAGTTTAGATCTGTATGCCTCCCTTTCACCGTCAACGGCTCTGCTCTCAGTGCTGCGCGGTTAGATCTCAGCAGGTTTCAGCAGCAGACTCCGGGTCAGCCGCCACAGGCATGCATCCCATACCAGGCAGGGCTTTGGAACACGGTCATGCATGTCCTTTGATTAAAGTTTACACTGCTTATAAATTCAGCTGGCGTAATTTAAGTGCACTTTGGTAGCTGCAGGTTACTAGAAAAATCCACCTCTGATCCTCTTACACTGTTTTACATCATGACACTGTAACGCTCGCTTCTTTAATTTGACTCATTTGATGATATTCCAAGAACATGCAAATTAACTTCCCTCAGTTCAACTCATAGGCCTTAACTTGTTAGCGATGCCAATATTTTACATAATGCTTTAGTATATGTTTCCCATGACAACACCCACTTTACTTGCCATGAAGAGTACTACAGTCTGTGAAAATAGTTGTGTGACATCGTATGTGGCTCTTTAAGGAAGTACTCAATGCGGATGTCATCAGGGATAACTTACATGAGATTTAAACTTATCTTTCTAATCAAAAGCCTGTGTTCTCTTGGGTTGCATCATGGGAACTGTAGGATCCTTCTGTTTTTAAAAGTTGATCCATAATAGGGACTAAACATCTAAACAACTGCTGAATCTATATTAACCATTCTTTAATCTGTTTGTTCCATGTTCCCCAAATTTGCTGGATAGTAAGTCCCTGACTGATTGCTTTGTAACATATATTGACTGCATTGCATTCTGGTCCATTAAGGCAAGTCTTAATGAAAAAATCTCTGCATGTCTCTGCCTTTTTCTTTTTTTTTCTTTTTTTTTACAGTAATCCCTATGTAATTGCTAAATATCTGTGCAAAATAGTCAATGTTGAGAGAAGCCGGTGCACTTTAATTGAACTCATATTCAATATGAAAGTCATTGGGAGAAAAACACACAATCAAAAATTGGAAAATCTGTTTAACAGCATAGTGGGGAGGGTGGTTTAGGTCAATATTAACTTAAAACGGCTGTGGGTGAAATTAAAGCTTCTGTAGCAAGATCTGATCTTTCTAGGTGAGGGGGAAATATCAATAACAGCAGCATGATCCTTTGAGTCCAAGACAAACACACGCCCTTCACATGGCTGCTCCGAAAACAGACATAACAATGTCACAAAACCATGGCATACTATTAAATGACATCTAATGCACATGCTAATATTGGCAACAATATTTTGGCTTGATGTGCGGCGAAACCATTGAAATACATGATTGCTTATAGAAAACAATACCTGATGCTTTAAGTCATTTTAAATTCTCTGTCTGCAGTGAGGCAATGGAATAGTACATAACGGTAAATGTTTCTTCAAGTTAAGGTGAAACAAGCATACTCCCTTTGAAAAATAGCATTTCCCCCAGTGTGCATCATTTGGTATGTAACCAAAGTTAATATATCAATTCTGTCGTGTAAATCTGTAATAAGGAAGGTCTTGTCGTTTGTGTTGAGTGTTTTTTTTAAATGGAGCAATCTCTTGAAAAAATAGACATCCATGCTTCATGCTTTGCATCCCATTGTGTCCACGCTTGCTGTTCTGCGTAGTGTCTTTGTCTGTTCCCAAGAATACTTATATTACATACAACCAAACCGGGAAAAAAAAGTGCTGAAATAAGATTTGGTGAGGAGAAGCATTGGAAATGTTTGACCTTGTGTATAAAACATGGAAACTCGTTTGTCCTGTGAGTGTTGGGGTTCAGATAGATTTCCTTCTCCTCATTAGCTGGTGACTGTCTGTGAAGCTGTGGAGGCCCGGAGACACCGAGCTGATGGGTGAAGGGAAGAAGCTGTTTTTCAAGGTGCTGGGCGAGATCTCCTCGATCCTGTAGGACACCGAGTGAAAGTACTGATTGGGATTCAGCTGCGAGCTGAATGAGTTCTGATGGGAGTAGGCACAGCCCAGACCTCCCATCACTCCCCCAGAGCTGCCGAAGTCATGTGAGTGGTAGTGCATACAGGAGCACACTGACTGTAAATCAGTCACTTCTGCCCGGTATGGCTCACGTCGCCGCCGGCCCCGCTGCAGCGACTCATCCTGGATGTGGATGATCATGCTGTTCCGGTTGCCAGCGAGCGAGGCCCGCTCCTCAGCGTCCCGCCGCTCGTCCTCGCTGTTCATAGTCAGGAAACGGAGCACCACCAGGTTGAGGAAGGCCCCGATGACCGTCAGGCCCACCAGGATATACATGAAGCTAAAGGCCACATACAGGGGATTCTTCTGGAGGGCCCCCTTCGTTTGAAGGGCCACAAAGTCCCCAAAGCCTATAGTTGTTAACGTGATGAAGCAGTAATAGTAAGACTGGAAGAAGCTCCACTCCTCGGAATGGGAGAAGGCTGCGGCGCCGATGCACAGCGTGCCGATGCAGGAGAAAAATCCCACGGTCACCATGTTCTCCATGGACACGTCAGTGGTGCTCATGCCGCAGCACTTCTTGATACGTTTCAGGAGGTACTTGACAAAAGTGTTCATTCTCTCACCCAGACTTTGGAACATAACAAGAGTCAAAGGGATTCCCAGGACGGCATAAAACATGCAAAAGGCCTTCCCAGCGTCGGTCCCTGGCGCTGCATGCCCGTACCCTGGAAATAGAGCAGACAGACAGCAGAAATTAGTGATGCGGAAAGATGTTGCTAAAGTGCTGGGTGCTCAGGAAGCGGCAGCCACCGGCGCTACGTTAGCCGCTACTCAAAAAGCCCCAGATCAGCTTTTGTTTACAAACATGACCAAGCAAGAAATCTCCCTAAGAGTCTGCGAGCGTTGCCAAAAGAGGTATTGAATAGGTGCATGCCACAGAAATGTGTCTGCTCATTAATCTTATTTGGGCTCAAAGATTATGGCGGGAGGGGCGTCCAATTAGTCAGAAGTTTCCGGTGAGGTAAAATAGTTTGGAGGAGGGATTGGAAAAGAGTCATGGGGGAGCCAGTGAAGCTTTTAGCTTAATTAGACTTTATCTTTAGACCACAAGCTGCTGACTCACACACAAACAGACTTTTGAAAATCAACCTGTGGGGCTAACAATGGGATTCATACACTATATTCAATTTAATTTTCAAACACAGTATAGATGATTTTTATGAGCATTGCAGGTTATTTAAAAAGTTACTTCAAAGATTGCAGTATGAATGAAACCGACTGCTCTCGAATATGCAGGGCTTTGAAAGAGCGTCTTATTGATTATCTCTCCTCTACCACAACCCATAACTGTGAGTATTAAACACAACGAAACCATGGCCAAGAAACACCCACCATTCGTTGGCATGTGTACCCTTCAACTACTGCCTTCCAAAAGGAGACATAATATTTTTGGTGTACTGTACGCCGCTTTTTATTTATTTATTTATTTTTGTATATGTCCTGAACAAGTTCTGTATTTTGCGTTCTCAAATATTGATTCTGTGTTTTCCCATATGGCTTCCCACCCACTGCAGTGTGTGTTTAGTTATGCACTGAAAGGAAAAAACTTGTTTATATTTGCATGTACAATGTGTTTCTGGCCTGAGGCTTCATCAGTCGACTTTAAAGAAACATCCAGTGTCAGTAATGTATTGCACTGTCAAAGTTTAAAACACAGGTTTAAATATTTCAGTAATCATTGGCTACATCACAGTTAAATGACTTTCATTATTTTTCATATTCCCCTATCTCTGCAGCTCCCCTCTGATTTGCACACCTTTTCAGCCTTTTCTAGCTCATTGTGTTGGTTTTCCCACTTGCATACTCTTGCCACATCACCATTTTTCTCCAGGAATCCAGGTAGCTGGTTTTTAGTAAACCCCTTGTTCATCACTTTTCTGGTCAAGTTAGTGGCTGGCAGGTTAGCTAAGTGGAGTATTTAACAGCCAAAGAACCAGATATTTCCCTTAGTGGTTGGTGGAGACCAAAACATGGCAAAAAAAAAGAAGAGAATGAATATTAGAGTTTGCAAAATGCAACTTTAAATGAATAATAATGTGTAAACAAGCAATTGTTTGCCAGCATGGTCCATGGCCCAGATTGCTCCCAAGGCTCTCCAAAAACAAAGCAAAACAAAACAAAACAATATAAAAGAACAATTATGCAGCTTTAAGTTTCATTTAAGTATTGTAAACCAATATGGACAAAGAATTGTTTATCAAATATCCCAGCATGCACTGTGTTGTTTTGTGGTTAACCCTGAAACCCTGCTTCCTTCCTGTCTGACTAATATTTCATGATGTACACTTACAGTAAGTGTCATTCTAAATTTACATCTTGAGTCAGTGACAGAACGTCTCTATGACACAATGAAAGCAATGAGGATCAGTATCCACTTCAGCCTTGTCAGTATCTGCAGGAAAGGAACAATTACAGATCATATCTCAGGCCAAGCATTGGCATTAAACAGACTGGCTAATTCACAGCGGAATCGGTCGTCCAGATCTGGCACTTACTCACTAGTGTAGTGAGAGAGCAAATGGAAGTGTAAGAAAAATCAAAACCCTTTTCCCCGTGACTAAACACGTCGATGCGTACGGTAATCTTACTCATCCTGTCTTCCCCTGAACCTAGAGAAAGAAATGCAAAATGTTAGTGGTAATTAAGAGAAACTGCACCCAGTCTCATGATCCGACTCTCTCTGCCAACAGGTGCTGATTTCCCACATCTTGAACAGCAGAGATATATCACACTACAGTACCAGGAACAGCACATCACACCCTGTAGCGATATTACCGAGTACCACGGAGGCCTGGGCAGCCCTTAGTTTTCCTCTTTGAAAGTCAAAAGTCAACTTATTCTTTTCCACAAGTCATGTACAGTTTACTGTATTTATCATTTTGAAAATATGTTTTAAATCTTTTTGCCACCCTCCTTCTTCTTATCATACACTCACTCACTTACACAGTGGAAATAAACTTAATGCAAATGTACTTGTGGGTACAAACAGATTTGAAAACTTAGCCATAAAAATAATGCTTGAGAATGATCTGTCACTCTTGACCTACGGAACATCTTAACTCAAGCTCCAAATATTTAATAAATAGATGAACAGCAACTGGGGTTATAATCTGCCTCATTCTGCAGAAACCTATAAAACCTGAAAGTATATGTGCGTTTGCTTTTAAATACACTAAAATTTGCAGCAATGCCGATCTGAAAATTCAGCCCTTGAAGTTTGAAGTGTGTGTAGGATGTGTCGCTGGTGCGTGCCGACTACAGATGATTGAATTCTCTGAACAATGAGCGGCGATGTGCATATTGGTTCTACATTTGTACAAAGCGAGAGCAGCTTCTATCAACAAAGGGAACAATCTTATTAAAAATATCTAAAAACACAGAAACCTCCATTTGTCTCTCAGAGATAGAAATTACACAGACAGAAATAATAATGTTAATGTACTTTGTGGAAATAAGATAAAGATGCTACAAATCTGGAAAAATCTTCATAGCAGAAATGAGCACTTGATAGAAACTTCTTGTTCAGTGTTCTCACCAAATTTATATTAATTCATGCAGGAGGACAAAGGAAATATCACGTGAAAGATGCAGCGAAACATGCTTGTGGCATCCCAAAAGTGTCAGGCAATTATAATTACATCTCAGGACAGATTTGTATACCAAGCCATCTGTCTTCCTCCCATCTAGCTCGAAAATTAGCAAATTAATTGATATTGATTCTTATTGCTTAAATTTGTTCTCGCCGAGTAATTAGGACATAATGAATTACAGTGGCAGCTGTGAAGAAGTGACAGCTTTCATTTGATTTGCGCTACCACACGACTGTGCAGACAGATTAGCACAAATCTGGAACGCAGATAACCTTTCAACACTGTGTTTTACACTCGAGGATGTTATACCAACTCGGAGCTGTTTCTGTTTGGTCATTTCTCTCAGCGGGCTCTCCTCGCTTGCAATCAGACTGGAGTGTATTAGGTATCGATTCAACAGCCGCCAACTGCAGGGTCACCGCACTTGTATGTATTCCTTATTTGTGGTCCTCTTTTTAAGTTTAAAACTGCAGAGATGAGCACCTAAGTGCCCGTGTGATGGTGGGTGACAGCACTGTGACGTCCGTAGTGTGGATCTGTAAGACTAACAGAGGTAGTACATTAAAAGGAAAATAAAAGGTCCTGTCGGTCTGAGCTCTCACGCCTCAACATTCATTAGTCTATACATTTCCAAGGCAATAAATACAAGATGATTAACAGGGATTTACAGGGACTCAGAGGGATGACCTGCAGACCTACAGAGTGGATATTAACAAAAGTAATCATCTGTGACATTTATCACATCAAATAATATCCACTGAAGTACTGTCTGTCATCGATTGATGAGACAATAAGATGCGTATGAAAGCTTTTCAGGTTTTGTTTGGAGGCTCTTCCTCAAGCAGAAGTAGAGGAAATAAAATTTTTTTTTTAAATTAGATCATAAACTGTGCCTTTTATTTTTTCTGGCAAGCCTCTTAAAGTATTTCTTTGATGCTGTTGATGGGATGTGTGGTTTCTGCTGCAGCGCTGCCCTGTGTAATCTGTTTGTCCTGTTATAATGACTCTATTATCTGCTGTTGTCTTGGGAACAGACATATTTGCTCTGACACACAGAGCCCTGCCATGCACAGGTGCTTTTGTGCTCATGTATGCACAGGTGAACGCGTGTGTTTGTGTACAGCGCGGTGTGTAGTGCGGCGGAAAGAGAATCACATTCTTTAATGAACGATAAAAGCACAGGAGAGGCTCGGTCACTCAAATATTACATAATAAGACGCATTTTGAAAATGGAAGGGTTATTCTCTGCAGGAGGAAGAAGATATGTGACATGCTTTCAGTTTGTGTTCTCCAACAAGCTGCAGCAGGCAAGATTTATTTGTAAAACCACACCAGTCTTATCAGCCGGAAACACAAAGTGTGTCTTCAGCAGAGAAGAGCTCACAATCCATTAATTGAGATGCTGTAAATTTGCCTTGTATGCCCAAATGTAAATCTGATGTGGGGACACTCGCAAAACATCTTTGAGAAATTATCTCCTAAGCAGATTTTCCTTCAGCAGAAATCCTTGAGGGCCTCAGAACATCTTCACATTTAAGGTAGTAGGATTATAATAAACACTGTAACAATGGATTGCTTTAATAAAGTGGACACATTTTGTAATTCACAGCACTTTATAGCATTGCTTCATAAGCCCAGCATTTAAAAGTGAATTAAGAATAAATCTACTGGACATCTGTTAAAGAGAAAATATTTTCTGCGCATCTTAATGTGAGCCTGAACTTGGCGCAGCAGCTTCTCTCTGAATGTTTCAGTTTAAACAAGTTTTCTGTATCACTGCACATCTGTTGAGTCACTCTTCAAATGTTTGAGCAAACCAGAGTGGGAAGTGTGATAACACGTCTACACAAAGGTGCCTTCTGAAAATAGTGTTAGTATCATTTGGAGGAGGAGGAGGTAAAAGCTGTAGCTTGATACACTTTGATGCCACAATCTTTTCCTACAACCCCAGTTACTACTAAATTAGTCTCAGAATCAGCAGCCGTGCTAGCAGCGCTGTCAGAGTGTGCTTTCTAACAGGTCAATATGCAGACGGGTGATGTTTAGTTGTATGGTGTTTACCATGCTGACCATCTTGGTTTAGTATTTGCTGGGTAAAATACAGCTCAAACTGATGGAACTTCGTTATTCACCGTCTGACCAATTTAAATTTTACATCATGATGGCACCAGACACAATGTCAGGGGGTCACTA
>OMNN01032924.1:0-11046 GCA_900302755.1 Chromis chromis | reverse complement strand
CCATGGCAATCATTCTGATAGTTGAATTAAGAAGTGTTATTCTCCTCCTGACTCCCTGCTAATTCAAATATGAGCAAAGAGGTGAAGCATGAATAGAGCTGAGGTGAACATGGACTGTACTATGATGCCATCCTGTTACTCAAACCAGCCATGTCCTTAATTATGCATAACTTTAAGCCTTAATACAATTTAAACAGGTGAGTTATTCTCCCCCGTACAGTTGCTATGAATGGGAATATTAGCTATAGAGACCAAAAACTTTTTGGTACCAGGCTGTAAACATGTTTATTTGTGCTGTAAAGTTGGACATTTTAACATGAGGGTCTATGGGGATTGACTCACTTTTTGAGGTAGCCTCAAGTGGTCAAACAAGGAACTGCACTTTTTTTGGCACTTCCACATCAGCTTAATTTTTTAACCCCAGAGGTTACAGGTTGGCTTTGACTGGCATTCATGAAATTTTGTTCCATCTTCTTCTTTTGCAGTGGCTGAAAAGGGGCTGACTGGAGAATCTGGGCCACCAGCCTGTTTACCGATGACTCAACTCCTTATTTGCATAATGGTAGTGGATCGAAGATTTTTCTTAAATTTAATTAAAAATGTGTGCTACATTTTTGTGCAAAACCTAGATGCAATGTCAACCTCAAAGTGATGAGGAAAAGTCAGGGGAGCTCAAAAGTGAGTAGAATTCATCATCTGGGAACAATAAATATCTAAGAAAATGTTTAAATTTAGTCAACCATTGGTGACATATTTTACTGGATAACTGAAAACTAGTCAAAGCCGGTAGGATTCATCTTCTGGAAACCATAAATGTCTATACCATGTGGCCAATGTCAATGCATCTAATAGTTGACAGCTGGCAATGAGACATGTTACTGAAAGATACTGAAAAATGTTGACCTCACTGTGACACTAGAAGAAAAACCAGAGAATCATCAAAGTTGCCATAAATGTCTGTATGATTTCATGGCAATCTGTCAGATAGTGATTGTGAACTTCAGTCGGGACCAAAATAGGGGCCTGACTGACTGACTGACTGTTATTATAATTACAACTAAGATGATTGCTGTTGGAAACCACAATGCAGAATATTAAACAGATTCTACATCAAGATGTATATCACTTCATTAAAAAACACATAAATGAACAGATACACATAATCCTTCAAACAAAATGCTAATGTATTTTCCAGCTATCTCACAATTCAATCTATAACTGAATAAATGTATCACACCCCCTGTGGCTCTCTGCAGTCACAGCCAAAGTATTTCTAATGTTTTATACATTTATGAATATTGAGGCAGCTTTCATCATAAATTGCATGACTCAACCTTTGTTTATCTCTGGTCCACTTTACTATGACTTGTTTTGAACGTCTGCCCACACCCACGATGTGAGCTCCACAGGTCTGTGTGAGCGAGTGTGAGTCATTGTTGCTCAAACTCAGGATTGACACAGCTGGCAGCCGAAATCCAATTATTATATCATTCTATTATTATATCATAAATATTAAATTTTTCCTGCGCTGGAAGAAAAAGGGAACATCCCACTCTCATTGAGTGGCTTAATGAATTAACCAACAGTCTACACCTTGAAAGAGTTCTTTTTAAAAGGACAAAGATCCCGCTGACTCTCATCTGCTACCTATAGTGATTCAGCATTAATCTTTAAAGCAACTGAAACCTATGAAGCCTTTCCTCCGTAACATTAAACATTCATGAATAAATAAGAGATAAAAGTTTAGGAAAAACATTGTAGGATATGTTTTATGACGACTAAAAGTTGAACTCATAAGGCAACTGTCATCTGATTGTGATTTAATACGTCTTGGCTAGAAATAGGTGAGTGAGGAGAGCACAGTCAGAATAAGTACAGACATTTCTCATGTAAAACAATAAAACATTGGTAGACAGATTATGTGTTCACATAGGACCCAGATCAGATTGAGAAGATCACCTGGGACTACTCCGGCTTCTTGTTTTTCAAAGGTGCATATATAATAGAAACACATAAATAGACATTGTATAAACATAATATCTTATGAAAGTGTTGGCAACAGCAGACACATCAACATTACCATTTATTACCTCCGCCAAGCGCGAAGCTTGTTTTTCCCGGCGTTTATCTGTTTGTCTGTTTGTCCGTTTGTTTGTTTGTCAGCAAGATAACTTCAAAAGTTATGAACGGATTTTGATGAAATTTTCAGGAAATGTTGATAATGGGCCAAGGAACATGTGATTAAATTTAGGTTCCCCCGTTCCTCCCTGCTCCGTCCCCCCGAAGTATATTCATCATTAATTGGACCCCAACATCCATCGCAGCGGCTCAATTTTTAGATTTTAGTGCTTCACACCTCACCCTACCCCCCTACCCTCTGAGTGCTTTTCTAGTTTTGAGTTGTGTTTGTGTCCACCTCATAAATGTTCCATATTTACTCTCCTTTTAGCACATTTTTGGTCTCCACTGAAAGAAAACGTATATATTTCTTTCTTTAGATACACATCACCAGCTAGTTGCAAACTCTTTTTTTGTTCTTTCACTTAAAACGGATGCTCGTTGTGGCTGATGAATTAAAACAGCAACACTGTGGGCCTTAAAACAAAGCCATAAGCCGAACAATGCTAAAAGGCTCAGTACAGCACAGAAAGAAACTCAACAATGACACTGATAAAGGACTCAAAATGTAAATAACATACAATAAAAATCTGTAGATTTAGTCTGTTGCTGTAATAAATGTATTAAAGTATTGTTTGTTTTGTTGGATTCCTATTGATTCCTACATTCCTTATACTTATTATTATTAAAGTTTGACTGAATGACTTTTACATATAAATAAGATTAAGATTAAGCCGATCAGTGTCAGGTAAATCTTGTTGTATTTTGCAGTGTGCTGGGATTTAAAATCAGCTTTCTGATGTGACATTCTGCACTGGGGCACCAGTTTTACATCACGACAACAGCAACCTAAAGAGCCAACAGTGCCTGTGTAATTACTCTTATTGTCAGAGGTAGGAGACCAGAGTTCTGCCCTGCAGGTTTAACAGAAAATTAAGGATTTAGAAATTTAACTTGCTATGCTCTTTCTGTTCTTTTGCAGACAGCTGCAAGTGTCACTTTGTTTTGCGTTTTACTTTTTATACTTTTTCAACTTAACTGGAAATAGGAGCATCTATTTTTAACTGGAAAAAAAGCATAAATTATTAATGTGGAAAACAGTGTGTGGCACTGATACAGTAGAAACGTAGCTGATATTCGCTAAACACTTGATCCTCTAAACACATCACTTCATCACAGACTGCAGTGGAGTAGTCTCCCTGTGGTTTTCATTTATTTTCACACGTAGCACATTATATAATACGTATCATCCATAATTCATAACACTATCAAGGTAGTCCCTCATTAGCACCCACACACAGACCGGATAGTTACTCTACAAGTGTCGAGCAGTTGCTTAAACCAACGGCTTTTGCTCGTTTGATCCGCAGGTTAATCTGCCTCGTATTATTTCAGGTGCCCCCGTGGCATTAATTGCTACAGGCCGTGGCATTTTAATGAAGGTCAAGAAGAGCAGGGAGCACAGAGGTGAGAACACCTTGTTCAGCTCTCTGCCCGAGTCTCCACCACGTCACCGACAAGAGCTTAATGTGTCTGGGAAGTGGGAAAACCATGGTTACCTACTGCAGGCAGGGAACCTTTCACTATCAGTGGGGTTTGAAACACTAAGTCTCCCCACAATTCCACTTTGTTATGGTACCATAATGGTTATGGTCTTTCAGCTGCTAGTCTTCTTAACTCTATTATTAAGGGAAAAATGTCAAACGTACAATTCTACGCCGGCAAAGAGGCAGTTCCACTAATATCAGAGAAGCCCGCCAGCAGCATAGAAAGATCACATTTACATTTTAAGTGTTTTGTGCAATGCTGTTATTCAGAGACTTACAATGAGCGCAGAATGGCATAGAGTAGCATAAAACACACCGACAAAAAGCAGATTCGCCTTAAAGTTGGCATTTAACATGTGTTTCCTGAACGAATGCTTCTTTTGCTGCCCTCAATGATTATCTTAACAGTAAAAATGGCTTATGAGTGTCAGGGTGCTCCAGAGAAAAAATCCTCTGGCCCTGGAAGTGAAGTCTTAGTTTATTTGGAAGAAAATAAAGAAAAAAGCAGCTCGCATGTTTGGCAAACATGGTTAAGTAAACAAAGAGTGCTGCACAGAGTAAAGAAAGCTAAACTTGAAGGGTGAAAAGATGGAGAAAAAAGGGCTTCAATCATTTCTGTCATTTTCTAATATAAATATAAAACCTCAAAGGAATTTTTTTCTGGAAACACTTAACTTTTGTCTTAAAATCAAACCTTTTTCCACAAATAGTTCAGGTCTCCAAATGTTTAGATGTAGGTCAACATGGTGATAAGAAACCTACCCTAAATAATAAAATGATTTATTAGGGTGAAGCCAGGGTAGGTTTGAGGCTGTGTTCACCAATGATTCCAGGTGTCTGAATCACACTCACACACTTTAAATAACATAACATGGTACTTTGACCATGTCCTTTAAAATTTTGGCCCCCGAGGATGCAGTGAAACAAGCTGTGACACAACACTGCACAGAACATGACCTTGCAAACTGCTCTGGTTAACATGTTATCCAGCAGTTATCTATTTACAAACTGAAACAATCTCTCTCCTTTTGCTCATTTTTGGTCTCCACCAGCTCCTTAGGAAACACCTGGTTCTTAAGCTGTTAAATGCTTGACTACATTCAAGCAACTTGTTAAATGAGGCTTGCATTTTTACTAAAAGCAGGTTCCTGCTGCAGCAAAGAATAATGTTAGACTTTGGGACTGACGTAACTGTAAAGGGGTTGGGCCATAAAAAGAAACAATGAGCTGAAAGACGTTAAAAGGCTCAATTGAACTGAGGGAACCTGTAGATCTGGGTTATAATTCTCTCTTGATTTGTCCTTATTAATAACCCTTTCACATTACATTAGTCATTTGAGGCATTATTTACACAAACATATCTATGAGTGCAGCTTTAAGATTAGCAGGAAAACATCACCGTAATGGTTTAAAGGAACCATTTTGGCTGTTGGTATGACACTGGATGGGAACTGAAGTCTCTTGTGTTTTTTGACCCAACCTTGACCTCCATGCTAACATTTTCTGCTACACTGTTTCTGTCACAAAACTTCTATAATAATCTATTATTCTTACCTTTATGACTTAGAGGAGACAATAATTACTCTCATAGATAGAAAAGAACACATACAGTAAATGCCTCGATTTGATGAGACACACAAATACAACATTCTAATATATCTGACAAATCAGAGTCATTTTAGGTTAAGCCAAACACCAAAAATAGACAGATCATATGAAGGGATTTAAGAACCAACTACCAAACCGCTGTGTTACTCCAACATATCAAAACTCTAGACTGCCTGCATACTTATTTAAGAATTTCCTGTCAGGAAGTCAAGTTAGAGATGCTGTCAAGGTCACAGCATTATAGGACTGCCTGCACCAGAAATTAGGGAGAAATATGCAAGAATGAATTCTGTACGTGTAGAGTTGCTTTGTTTTTGTCTGCCAAGCAGAAAACCACATGGATTAGGAAATACAAGTGGACCCTTGCAGAGTCCACGTACAATAAGAAAAGTCCTGCTTCAAATTTGTAGTCCCTGAATCAACTGTTTGCTCAGCATCGGGTGTTTGCTCTGGTGAGCTCAATTTTTCTTGGGGAGACAGGTAGACGATATATAAAGAGGAAGTGTGAGCTAGAAGCTGAGCAGCCTGAACAATAGAGCTGGTAATCCTCTGTATTGCCTGTGGAAGTTAGACGCTGCAGCTCCTCTGAGAATTTGAGATTCCTTAAATCTTGAGGTAGAGCCTATGTATACTGGGTATGTAATCCATCTCATAAGTAAGTCCTGCTATGTCTATCCTGGCTGTAATTCTCTCAGTGACACCAGCATCAGAGGATGTAGCTTCAATTATTCCATGAATGGCGACAGTGTTATTTTGTGAAACAGTCTCCTCTCATGAGTGTGTTCCCTGATGTATCTGAGCAGCAGTGCCGGATTCAGCAGGAAGCACAACAAACAACTCCCTGAGGCTGTGGAGAAACAGAAGCCAACCGACACACGTCGCACAGGCACGGGGTACATGGACGCTCAAGGCAAGAGATGGCATCGTCAAGTATGGTAATGAGGAAGCAGAAAAGAGAAAGCTGGTCTGGCAGAGAGAGGAACAGCAGTGTGTAGCAGCAACAAGCAGAAACATGAATGGCACCGACAGACTGTCAGGTTTTCAAAAAACATCTAATCGTCTTTGTCTAAGGTGACCATCCACTGAGCATTTCCACATCAAAATATGGTCAAACTGGACCTCATTTTGCTGGTATATTATATAGCATAACTATTGTTTTAGCAGCACTTTAATTAATTTTTCAGGTACACATTTACAATATAGATGATCTAAACGATATCTTACATTAACAAAAAGTCATATAACTGTATGCAATGTGAAATGTACATACAACACAAGACTAACAATCCTATCAACCTTGTTTCCAGCTTAAAACAGCTCTGATAAATCAACTGGAAGCTTCCTGTCCAACATCTAACAGCAGAGAATTTAGCAGCTTACAAGCCTTTATTCGGGAGCTGGTGGAGACCAAAACAGAGCTAAACAAACTTGCTCACTCTGTATCTGCTGGGTGTTTAACCCTCAAGCGACCAAGCTATTTTAGCGACTAATATGACCGAGTGGGGTCACTTATGACTCCATTAACTTTATAAAGGAATGCTTCTATATAAATGATTGTTTTAGGGTTATTCATATTTGTTTAACTCTCTAATATATTTGTCCATCATCTAATGTAATAAGGTGTGGAATTTGATTAGATTTTTTTTTTTTTTTACAAAAAAGTAGAAAGTAGAAAGTAGAAAAGTAAAAAACACACACCGTTAGAACCATCATTTCCATCCTCACTTAGGGCATCAAAAATCTGTATCAATGCTTGTGCAGCTGTAAATCTTGCTATTCTAAGTCTGTTGACGATGCTTCCATGCAAAAACAGTAAAATATAATGATTAGAGTTGAAAAAATTACACTACCATCCAGGGGTGGACTGGGGCAAAAAAAATTTTTGGCCCAGACCGGCCCACAACATTATCGGTTGACTGAATCAAG
The DNA here is from genome assembly GCA_900302755.1 of Chromis chromis. NCBI lineage: Eukaryota > Metazoa > Chordata > Actinopteri > Pomacentridae > Chromis > Chromis chromis. The sequence goes on along the minus strand of OMNN01032924.1, from coordinate 3,847 downwards.
CACTGATGTTTTATATCAAAACTATTACTGTTAACTCTAAAAATGAAAAACATCACACTAATTAAAATGTGAAGCAATGCCCAATTAATATTATGACAAAATACAGCTGTGCCATGCAGCTGTTTAGCTCACAGAGTTAGGGCGATATTGTATGAATTTTGTCTTTTAGCGGCAGAGTTTGAGTCCAGCTCAAGACTTTTTGCTGCATGTCACTCTTCTCTCTGACTACCCCCGATTTCACTCTGTCTCTGTCAATAAAAGGAAAAATCTTTCCCCAAAAATATAAATAAAAAAAACCCAAAAAAACAATGCTATTTGATTTATTTTGTAAGCATATGTAAATCGCCGATGGAGGGGGGCGCCATATAAAATCACATTGGATAGGGCTGGCTGTGCCGGGAGGGTAGTTCCAGGATCAGGCAGGTATTTTTCTGTCGGATGCTGCTGCTGGCGCTGCAGACCCTGCTACTGCTGCTGCTGGAACAAATAACGCAGTTCTCTGCTTCCAGTGCTTTCATTTTTTTCATTTGTTGCTTTTCAGCGCCACCGGGACGTTTTTGCCAGTCCACCCCTGATACCATCTGAAGCTATAATGGCGAAAATCTTCCTGGGGTCATAAGTGACCCCACACAAGTTTGGATTATACCACACAGATCCTTGCAAAATTCTATGAACAACAAATAGATTGACAAATTCATGGTAGGAAACTTTAAAAAATTAGAAAAATGGTGCACAAAAATATATGCCCGGGGTCATAAATGACTCCACTCGGTCGCTTGAGGGTAAAATAGACAACTACTTCCTGACACATTCTCAATAATGACTTCCAACAGGTGATAATATGTTGTGTTTTCAGCTCATTGTGCTGCTCCCAAGTGACCATAATGATTCATTGCCGTACTGAATATACAGACAGGTGTCATATTAAAGGACAAAACCAACATGATGTGTCTTAGTAAGATGATGGGCCACCAGAACAGCTTCAATGAGTCTTGGCATTGATTCTCCAAGTCTCTGGAGCTCTGCTGGAGGGACGAACACCATTTTTTTTCCCCCAAAAGATGGTCCCTCTTTGGGTGTTTTGATGATAGTGGTGGAGAGCATTAGTCCAAAATCTCCCACAGGTGTTTAACTGGGTTGAGATGTAGTGACTGCGAAGGTCGTGGCATATAATTCACACCATTTCACAACCAATCAGTGATGTATGGAGTATGGAGACACTGTCATTCTGGAAGAGACCACTTCTATAGAAATGTTTCAACACAGGTTAAAGGTAATCAGTCAGAACAGCTTTGTACTGATTTGCATTGAGCCTTCCCTTTTGTTCCGTTTATTTATCACCCTTCTGTTTTACGTGAACCGACCAAAATCATGCATGATGGGACCAATAAAATGTGACTGAATCAATAATCTTAAGTCTTTAGGAGGTTTAGGTAGCAGGTCAGTGCTGTGTAGGTTATACACAGTGATATTTTGTAAATTGTGAGCACTGGACTTTTACACTGGGATATTTTTATATAAATATCGGCTCTGAAGACTTGTTCAACACTGGCAACTGTAGACACTGAAGAGCTTTTGGGAATGTTTTAAACCTGATGTATATTTTTAATATTCTTTCTAAGTGTATGTTGGCGTGCAGTGACACCAGTCTTGTTGACAGTGCCAGTGCTGTTTGATTTCAATTCATTGCTTGAATAAATTACATATTCGTGTGCTTGATATCTACGTTGTCGATGACATTTCCTGCAGCACGTACGCCTTTCCCTGGTCAGCCAGAGCCTGTACGAACAAGAAACACACCCAGTGCAGTCTGAACTGCAGCTAATTCAATACCATTTACATTGTAAAGTCCTTGAGTACCACTAAAGTAGAAAGGCGCTATATAAGTGCTGACCATTTACCATTTACCATTTATTCTCAGAATCTCAGTTATGGTGTGCTGCCTCAAGTTCTGGCTGAATTATTTATTGTTCTTTCTTTTGTGGTGTTTTGTTGTTCTCTGTGCTCATAATGTCTCTGCAAACTGCTGCAGAAGCCTGAAAAATGCCAGCTTCTCTCAGGTATGTATGTAGTCATGGTAAAGCCTACTTAGCGGACACATGCTGCAGGATCAGAGGAGATTAGCTCAGCATCGCCGGACAAAAGTGACTCCAATATAATCTTTCATCCTCCATCAGGGAGATGATTCTTCACCCTCTGTTTAATTCTGACCTCTGCTATATGTACACTTGGGTTTAAAAAGTTCTATTCTTGTTCACAGTGGTGATGGGTTACAATAAGGAAGCATCTGAGGGGAATCAGAGGTGCCGTCTCCACTCATATCTCCAATTCTCTGTTTAACTTCCCCAGACTGTATCTCTCATATGCATTCAGTCACACACATACTTTCAAACAAAGGGGACTCAGAGGCCAACCTATCTCCTGGAAACCACTAATCAACAACCACCTTATCAGATAGTCATTGTAACTCGGCTCTTCAATCTTCTGTTTTTCCCTTCAGCGTCCAGCACAATGCTGCCTGGGAGTAATTTCACTGATAAAACACCACAGGGGAGATGAGTATTAACAAAGGTGACTCATGCTCTCGCAACCTTCAAGGCAAATCATAATTCCATATTTCATCTGAAAGGATGTTTCACTAATTTTCTCCTTTTTAAATGCATGCTGTGAGCTGTCTTTGAAGTCTCCCCTCTGCAGACTGTTTGTGTCTGCGATCTCAGACTGTGAGCTACTACAACACCTCCAGTGATAAACACAGCTCGAGGAGTTTACTATGAGACGTTGAGCTGTCAGCGGCATGCCAAAGCGATCATTTGAGATTCACAGCGGGATTGGTTTGGGAGATTACAGAGGTCAAAGATGTATGATTTGCATTGAAGTGTGAATTAATGAGTGAAACCTGTTTCAGTCCTGAGAGAACTGAAATCCGGGGCTCGTTTTAGGCTGACATTTGCTTTGTCACTGCTTTTTTGTATGCTACAGTAGTCCTCGTGATAACGAGGCCACAGCAGGTAAAACTTTAGGAAAAAAACTGTTATCAGACTGACTTGTTATAAGCTTTTCTCCTTTGGTACAAAAATGACCACGGCAGGTGTTGGTAGGAGAGTTCAGTGTGCTTCCACTTTATTATTATTAAGAATTCAAACTGAAGGAATTTCATAGTCACTTTTTATGCTGTTAGTCACTGACGAGTTGTTCAAGGCAGCTTTAAAGCATAGTTTACAAAAACTAGTGTTGGGTTTTGAGAACTGGTTCCAACTTAAAACCGGGTCCATAATTTGGATTCCAAAGGAAATTTTAAGAAACTTCTCATTTCGATTTTGTTCATTGGTTCCTAAACAAATTTCACCTGCTCTAGTTTCAGATTAACAGTCTACTGCACACACCTACTGTACATCTACAGTGGCAAGACAAAGTATGTGAACCTTTTGGAATTTCATGGTTTTCTACATTAATTTATCATAAAATGTGATGTGATCTTCATCTAAGTCAAGGGTATTGACAAATATAATGTGCCTAAAATAATTACTTTTTCCACTACCATGGTATGAATGTGTTCAATAAAGACGTGAAAGATCAGCATTTTTTTGTGTTATTATTTCAGGCACATTATATTTGTCAATACTCTTGACTTTTAGGATAAATTAATGCAGAAAACCATGAAATTCCAAAAGGTTCACATACTTTTTCTTGCAACTGCACTAGGACTTGAGGTAAGGTTTAAAATTGTGATCTGTTACCCAATCCATTTGATTCTACATATCTCATTCAAAAATATTATTCCAAAAATAAGCCATTTAAACAAGATTTTGTTAAAAAAAAAAAAAAAAAGGAAGAAAAAGAATTT
>OMNN01032922.1:0-16420 GCA_900302755.1 Chromis chromis | reverse complement strand
GACGTTGGCAGTGGATCCTTTGTGAACAGTAGAAACATAGAACAAGGGCCTCTGTCAATCCAACTTGTTCCACTGCATCCTGTTGATGCTTGATCAGAATGGGGTCTAGGAAGTTTGGAGGTCAAATCAACATCTTGGGCCATTGTCATGTTCCTCAACATGTTCCTGATTGGTTGATGTTGTTGCCATGTGGTGGGGTGCATTTTCCTGCGGGGGTAGGCCAGTGACATTTGGGATTTCCATTTGCATGAGGGAGTGTGCTTGTTCCGGGACAATGTTTATTTGGGTGTCTAAATCTCATCAACATGGATGCCAAATCCAAGGTTTTCCAGCAGAACACCACCAATATGATCAATGTTATTCACTTCACCTGTCAGTGGTCATGATGTTGTGGCTGATCGGTGTATATATGAGTATACTGGGAGAGAAGTAGGGCAACTGTCTGCTCTGAAGGAAGCACAACTCAGCACTGTAGTAACTGCTATAGCTGTGTGGAAAGTAAGTGTTTAAAAGTTTATGCCTTTCTTGTTTTCTGCTATTTGTTTTAGATATTGCTAATAAATAGCTTCCTTTTTTTTCCAGCTCACTAGTAATGTTTTGATCACCACCTGCCTCGGCATGCTACCTTCCACCTTATCTTGCAGCAACCTGTGACTCCAGTCAATACAACGGAACGTGTCCTGTGACTATAACACAGCAAATGTGCACATGAGCACATGTCCTTGTGATTTACGGCAGGTTTAATATGATGCAATAAGGACTAACAGCTAATACTATAAATTAAAAAAAGAGAGACGTATCCTGGAAATTTATATTCACCATCAGCCTATTTACTGCACTTGTTTGGGTAATCTCACATTGCACTAAAGCGTTGGCAGTCATCCAAGGTGAAAGCAAAATGGAAGTAAAGCAGAAGAGTAATGTGTAACAAGACCTTTAATGTGGTTTGAGTGCAGAGTGTCTTCTCTGCTTAATAAAGACAATAACCTGAAGCAGACTATGTACATCTTTCTGACCTCCTTAATACAACATTTCATTTCTATCTCTAAGTACACAGTCTGCATGTCTCTAAGGACACTCAATGGCAAGACTGTACAACTGCCCCAATGGATAGAATGTTTTTTTACCTTTTCTCCTCTTCCCTCTCCTTGTATGAGTCATGTTGATTATGATGATGGTTTAAGAATGTTTCCATCATCATAAAATGTGCACAGCTGCCAGAGACATTGACAAAGTAGACATAGACGGTAGACGGACTGAAACAAGACTCATTGTTTTTTGCCAATTTGTGCAGTTATAATCAAAACAATGTGAGTAGCAATTGGCAATATTGAAAATTACATTGAAGGTCATATATTAGTAAGTTCATCAAAAGTCTCATTTGTCTTCTTTTATAAAATAAATAAGTAAATAGAAGTCATTAGGGAGGTGGACCATGTTTCAAAATGACAAAATTGACAATCAGGTCAAAGGAGTCAAGGAGCTGCCAGGCTAAATTTTAAATGGGCACCACCATCTAACAGTTCAATCTTCTATCTATCCATTTTTAATCCAAATATCCAACACACCCAAGGTTACTATAGAGAGGTGAGCAAACTCATTTTTCAACAGCAGGTTCCCAGCATATCTTAGGCCCTGCCCATACATACACAGGCTTTATTTAAAAAGTAGCTTTTTATGCATTTTGTCAACTGAGTCAACTGCTATCTCTTTGTTTACGTGACACAATTCTGTGCAATGGCAGATGTGGCCAAAATAGTGCTAGTGCTCACCTTGCTAACAGGACTTTTTATATGTCTACACATGCATATATATTGAAAAAAAAAAGCACCAGAATCAGTTCATGCACATGATTCCCATCTTCCTCTAATCAACATTGTTGGTAGCCTACCAGATAGATTTTCTCAGGCTTGTCAAATGCCGACATGGCTTTAGACTTAGGGTTATATCATTGCATGTCAGTTTGGAATGCTTTTGAAAGTGTTTCAATTCTGTTTATGCACTTTCAAGTGGACGGATATAAAAACCTCTACTTTAATAAATAACTGAGTACGTGTAGACTACATGTCAAAGCTACAAAAACGGAGCTGTCAGCGTCAAATGTGTCCTGGCTTCATCAATATAAGACTATGGCTCTTACAAAAAAGGCAATCTGGATTATTATTTACAGCTCAAGAGACACTTGTTATTTTCATGACTCACATAGGAAAACTAACAGTTTTTACAATATTATTTTTGTACAGTCTTCTCATCATGCTTCACTGAATTAAACCCCTGCCAAGTCCAATCTACAACACCACCAACTTTGATTAAATTTCATTTCCAGTGTCAATAAGCAGTGGAGGAGTATCAATGTTTAGTATTGATTACATAAAAGTGGCTTCCCACTGCTCCAGAACAGTTTCTTTTACACTGTAAGTAACTAGAACAGTTACATCTTTAGGATGACAGAGGTACTGGAGGAAGAGAAATGGCCGGATCAAGAAAGAAGCCTATCATGAAAGTGTGGAACCATTATCACAGCGAAGAGATTGTGTTTCTTCTTCCTGGAAACTGAACTGTGTCTCCCTATGGGAGACACTGAGACCTGTCACCCGCACAGCTAGAGAGCACAGCCTCATATTGTCTGGCAGAGACTGCACACCTCTCTTGTATCTCTTCCAGCTGCCTTCACTTCCATAAGAGCCTCATTTCGTCTTCATCTTCTCCGTGTCTTTTCTCTGTGAGAGGAGAAACACTCATCTTACCAGACCACCTAATCTCATTTTCTCTCCTCTGCTCTTACGCTCACAAAGGTTTCTGTCTCTTTCCAGGATCTGACTTCCATTAGTGTAACTGCATTCAGTTTGTTATGTAGTACTTATCTAAATGTCACAAAGTTAAAGCAGGAATAGATTTTAGCAGTGAAACCATTCAAATATTCACTTTTCTGCAGAGATAAAACCTTTTTGTCCAGCTAATGGTCGAAGAAGGTTCGGTGAAAGAAAAGCAAATGAACAAGCTTCACTTACGAATTTCATTTTTTCTTTTTCTTTGTTAAGGATTATGTTTGTGCAGCCTGCAAAACTTCAATCTGTCAGCTATTGTGTTTTAGTGCGTTTTGTGAGGTGGGTACGACGGGTTTTACTGCTACATTTTTCACAAAATATTCACTCTGCAATTCTCATTTGAGGCAGAACGATTATCCTTCCAGGTGGTGATATAAGAGCGTCCAGGGACTAGATGCATAAAACTCTGTGTAGCTTCAGTTTTAAAGCTGTGTACACACAAGAACAAGATATAGATAGGAGTTTTTATATCACTCTCACAAAACTGCTTGTTTTTTAATGAGGTTTGATGAAATTATGCACATGTACTTGATATTTACTTCCTCGGTACATCATTAATGAGATCTGTTTAATGGAGTCTGTTTGTTTTCTTTAATAGGACACAAATTGTACTCCAGACATCCAGACACAGGCGGTTTCATCCAATTGTTCTGAAAGACAGATCAACTTTTCTTGATTCACATCACTGCCGTCTGTTAAATTTCACCCTGAAGGAATATATGCACTATAAATCTGAACTGGAAAAGCTGTGCAGAAACCGAGCATTCAAGTCAACGCAGCTGCGGGTTGCAAGAGCCGATTTTACCATACAAATCAAATGGACTCCGGTTAATTAATTTTGTCCTTTTGTCCGAAAGGATGGGATAATCATATTAAACACATCAGACTGAAGCATCATGCTAATTTTCCCAGTCGACAATGTTGCCGTTTCAATGAGCGGAGTGGGTGAGTGCGCGGCCGTTAAGTGGATTACTGCTTCTTTCTTACGCCCACTTTGTAGGCTGCCACCCAAACACTCGCAGACTGGCCGTTATTTCCTCATTTTCTCCTTGTGTTGGTTCCAAAATAGAAGTGCAGCGTGACATTAGCCAGAGTGCAGCCACTGAGGCAGATCAAAGGAGTGTACTTACAGCGTGATAAGAAATGATGTTTGATGTGGTGAGTCAAAGAAAAAGCTATATCGGGGGCTTCCACACAGAGTAACAGAGGGGGGAAAGGGAGAGATTGCTGCACTGTGGTGATGTGTATTGAGTTACAGTGAGGTCGGGGTTTGTGTTGTACGGTACACTGATACTAAAATGGTGTTGCAGGTCAGGGTTATCAGTTTCACTGCTTAAAGAATGACAGTGTTTTAATAGCAGCCGTTTTTCCTGTGAGTTGCATCGATGTTTGATTTGACAGCAGGCCAGTGTTTGTCAGTGTTTCTCTGACATAATGGGTATGCCAACCACTTTTTTTCTTCCCTCATAAACACATTGCAGCTTTAATGGGGATAAAACATCTGCGCACTGTCCACAAAGAAAAATACAGCATTATTTCCCACGGACACCACGAAACACTGTTTGTACACGATGTACCAACACTAGACAAAGAGAGTCAACAAGTCTCAGTCTCAGATCAGCCACAACATTATAACCACTGACAGGTGAAGTGAATAACATTGATCATATTGGTACTATGTGGTGTTCTGATGGAAAACCTTGGATTTTAACATCCGTGTTGATGAGACTTAGACACCCAAATAAAGTACAAGAACAAGCACATTCCCTCATGCAATTGGAAATCCCAAATGTCACTGGCCTACCCCCACAATCAGGAACATCTTGAGGAACATGACAGTGGCCCAAGATGTTGATTTGACCTCCAAACTTCCTAGACCCCATTCTGATCAAGCATCAACAGGCCCCACTGCACAAGCCAGAGTACCCAAAGGATCCACTGTCAACGTCCTGGTGCCAGACCCCATAGGACACTGAGAGGTCCTCTAGTCCATGCCCAATGGTTCAGAGCATGTTTGACCACATAAGGGGGACCAACACAATATTAAGCAGGTGGTCATAATTTTATGCCTGATCGGTGTAAGTGATTTATGTTGTGGCACATCAACTTTATTAACCATTAGAGTTTACATTCCCAACACCATTATAAACGATCAACTTAAATACAGAGGAGGAGTTTAAAATATGCACTGAAGCAGTTATATCTGCAAGAATTTATTCTTTTAGAAGCAGCTGTGTGGAATGAGGATGGAGCAGATTGTAATGAAGAGTTCATCCAGTTCTTTATTTGGGAATTATTTCAAGGATTCCTCTGCTGGCTGATGAAGATGCTAGTAAATACCTTCAACTATTTCAGGGAGCTACAAGGATATCGGAGAAATACAGCAAACTGGACGGCAGTGATCACAGCCCAGCCAAGAGTCATCTGTAAGACCGCTGCAGAGTGCAGAATAAAACACATCATCTGTACATCTGTCTCCCCCTGTCGTCTAGCCAGCCTCCCTCCTCCGAGAGTGAGTCAGAGCCGCGGTGCCAGTTGTCATTTTAAAGCCTCCATTACTGTCCATGCCAGTCTTGTATTTTACCTCTGGGACAGATTTTGGCTCTTTTCTCCCCCATCCTGGCCTTTCATGCTGTGACGGCCTGCTACTCGTCCTTTGCCATCGCTAGAGGCTGTTAATGCCAGTCAGGTCCTTCAATGGTAAAAACCTTTCCACCAGCCAGTTTACTAACCTCTGGCAACCAGCAGCGTGTGTAGCTGTGTAGGTGTGTAACCCTGGCAGAGGACTGAGTTATTTTGCTCTCTCCTGGCCTCCTGCCTGCTGTGTCTCTCTTAACCTTTTTTGCGGGTCACATCCACTCTGGGAGCCTTTCCTGACACTGCCAGCATGACGCACTGCATCACAAAACATTAAAAACAACCGACTCCTGGCGACATACAACCTGTGGAAAACTGGGTGGTAAATACGCGGCGCCTGGACAGCTTTCTTACCCTTATTTCTAACTTGAGAGACATCTACTGTTGCATTTCAAACAAGGGAAGCACCGGTCCCTACAGAATGTAAATGTAGCAGAAATAATTGAGGTTTAGGAATCTTCAGTGACAGATTTAAAAAGAAAAAACGAATCCATTATGCTTCTCTGCTTGTTGCTGAAACAGAAACCGATTGAAACCCTCGGGCTAGTTTCCTGTCAGTGTTTGTTTGTATTAAAGTTGAGTCATCTCCTCCCATCTCTCATTCCTCTATAATTAAAACAGACCTCTGTTTGCCACAGTCCTTCTATGTAGGCTCCATTATACAGAGCAGGTATGTAGCTAATGGCTTTTTAGGCTTACTTGCAGCACCGGATTGCACAACTTAATTGGTGTCAGAGATGAAAGATGAATCTTGTCCATCACTGCAATAAAGGACATCCAAAGTAAGACAATGTCCAAGAGACTAAACACATCAAAACTGACAGAGATAAAAGCTAGAAAATAAAGGTCACGCCCGTCTGTGTTAACAACTACTGGAATAAACTCGTCCAACATACAGGATTGTTCTGCTGTCTGTCAGTGATGCCTATTATCTATTTCTCACTGGGTGCTACATTTTCAGAAAATAACTGAAGATTGTTGATTTCATCACAGGATTTTGTGTTTTACAGCTTGAACTAAGTGACAATGTGTTTCTTTTCATGTCCAAAAATGGGGAATTTTTGTGAAAATCCAGCAAACCAGCTGCAGGGTTATTGTACTGCTGAAGTTATTGTTTATTGAACAAAAGGTTGTGATTACACTTCCCGAAATGATTGTTTTGGTTAATCGGAAAACACGAGAATTGGAAAAACCCCAAGCATGAAAAAAGCACTGAGCCACATGTATTATATGGATATCTGATGATAATAAACTGGCAGCTGAGCTTGTTGTTCTGTCTGCCAGCTTCACAGTCAAATCTCCCCATTTTATTCCCAATAGCAACATAAAAGTCTAATTGCTTTCTATGAAATGTCTGTTCCTAATCCTGTCTCCTAATGGAATTACGCTCCTACGCAGCTAAACTGCATTCTCAATGACGTTTTGAGGAAAACACATATTCTCCCAGATTTTGTTTGTTTGCAGTGTATCACAAATATGCTTCACTTTTTCAGCCAACTAGTCATATATCAATTAAACATCAACTTTTTACCCCAAAGCACATTTTTAAAAACTTAACCAAGTGATTTTGATGCTTAAACGCAACCAGCAAGTGAAAACAAGTTTGTGCCTTTGTTTTTAGCTTGGGAATTTTACTTATTTATATTTGCAAACCACATGTTTCCTAAAATATTACAATGTTTAATCCAGCCATATCATTAGATGACAACAGTACCTTTGTCATCTAATGATATTTTGGGATATTGTCTGTTCCGCAATATCTTAAACTATGGGAAAGATACAGATTGGCAACTCTAACTGGCCACTTCACTAAGGTTAGGGAAAGACTGTGGTTCCATTTATTTAAATAAAAATTTAACATAAGTTGCAACCCTGGACTCCTGCCACCCAAGTTAAACCATTGTTGACCACTCCCATACATAAGGTAAATGGTAAATGGTCTGCACTTATATAGCACCTTTTTCTACCTTAGCGGTACCCAAGGTGCTTTACAATGTGTTTCGCATTCACCCATTCACACACCAATGGTGACAGAGCTGCCATGCAAGGTGCTAATCTGCCATTGGGAGCAACTTCGGGTTCAGTGTCTTGCCCAAGGACACTTTGGCATGTGGGGGGGACCGGGGATCGAACCGCCAACCTTGCCATCAGTTGACAACCCACTCTACCACCTGAGCCACAGCCATATGGGCCAGTAGGGACCACCTCCACCTTCTACTAGGCTCCATTGTCATCTATTTTGATCACTGATAAACAGAGAGAAATCCGGATAACATAAGCGCCCTCTTGCGGTTGTATGAATAGGTGCATGCAAAATCTCTGGTGGAGTCGTCAGCCTGGAAACGTACAAATTGGTGGTCTGTAACTTGTGGTAAACATAGCGCCAGGGTGTATTTAGTAAGTGGTTTTGATCCAAGTCCAAATGAAAGTCAAAATGACACTTTAATAACGGTCCACACCTCAACTCATGTCCTCCGGCTGAAAGTCCGCTTCCTTAGACCTCGACCAAACCCTCCAATCTACAGATACTGGCTTTCGTTCCTCTTTGTAACTGTAAAATCTTGACTCCGCTGCTAATAAATGAGGTGATGATGCACCTACTGAGCCTACTAGAGGGGAGAGGAGGTCCCTGCTGGCTCATATGTACGGGAATGATTAGCGATGATAACAGCTTTTTAACGGGCTGATAGCATCTGAAACAGGTGGTCCTGCATGAAAATCATGTTACCAGTCTCCACTTAGACCTCTATATTCTCTCCTATTTAACTGGCCTGGGTTTAGCTCAAATATCCAATAGGTATAGTCAGGCTAGAGTTGAGAGGCAGACCTTTAACACACACTTCCTGACTGCTGTGTGTGATGTGAATCCAGCTCCTCAGAATATTACTAGACCGGCTTGCTCAAAGCTTTTGCTCAGAAATTCAACACTGGAGAAAAAAAAGAGAACAAAAGCGTTCTCATTTGATTCCCAAACACCGTTTTATACTGAATAAGCCAATTTGTGTTGCTGATTATCAGAACAAGGACGTATATTGTCTCTTATCTTATGTCAGCCCGCTCGAACAAAAACGAAATAGAACTTCATTTAGATCCTGATGGTGGGGCAGCATGATAAAAAATGGGCTTCAAATTGGTCTGCGTCTTTTTATGAGCAAGTGCAGCATGCAGTCTGGAATTAAAGCGAATACGACCTTTAAAACCTGCATCACTTGAGCCTACTAGAACCCTGTTGGTAATGGACGCTAAACTACATACATAGAGGTAAGTGGTTGATAATAGGCCTTTATCGGAGCACATCTTTTGACTTGCTGAAGTAGGAAAAGAGCAGGCTTTATAAATAGCATCTACAATATTGCTGTTCTATTGTGAGTGAGCCAACATGTACAATACCACGACCCTGAGACTGAAGCAGTGAATTAATTGTATGAACACTTGTTCTATTACTATTGTGGGAAAAGTCTTTTGTCTCTTTGCAACTGTTATATGTATACCAATGAACAGCAAACTAAAAAAAACATAGGTGACCTTTGAAAGTTGGCATGAATTTCTAGAAACGTATTTAAAAATGGTTAAAAACTGCTTGCACCGAGAAATGTTAACTAATAATTGAGTGTGCTTTGATAAAGGTTTATTTGTACAATAAGAAAATATGCAATGCAATGTAAATATAAAAAAAAAACACATCTGCATTGTCCACACAGGAGTACTCCTGAACTGTGGATGGTACGTGGGACTCGGCTGGTCGAGCATGTCTCCTTGATAGCTTTTGTAAGTGAAAGACAAAGTGCCCTTTTAACTAGAGTGTGGGGTCCTCACATGTTGTTACCTTATACTTGGGATGAGTCATGATTGGTTGAACTCCTATGAACTCTGGTTTTCTAACATTGAAATAAAGTATATGGCATTGAAACAACAAGGCAGTTTACTTAACATCTAAAGGTCTGGTTGATTCTGTCATATTTTAAGGCAGTGATATTGGAGGTTCTTATCGCAGACAACAATGCACTGGTGCTTCATATTGGTATTGTGTTGGACCTGTATCAGAGTTACTTGTGCGGTAGACACTGTTTTGCATGTTATGATGAGTATTTTCATATTATTGACTTCATAGCAACCTGGGCTATGACTTTTTTCTGCACTCTTATGCAGTTTTATTTCCTGTTATTATCTACTCTGGCCTCATAAAGATCCACCCAATGCATTGCCTAAAATTGCAAGAACTTTTTCATCAGAGCCCTTAAGTCCCTCCCATATGTCAATACAAAGTGATGCGTTTGGGAAAAACCAACATCATCTGTCTCAGTAAGGTGTTGGGCGACCATGTGCCACCAGAACAGCTTGAATGCGACTGGCATTGATTCTACAAGTCTCTGGAACTCTGGAGGGATGGAGCACCATGCTAAAATGCTAATCTCCCAAAGGTGTTCAACTGGATTGAGACATCCATCCATTATCTATACACCGCATAATCCTCTGTAGGGTCTCGGTGGGGCTGGAGCCTATCCCAGCCGACTCGGGCGAAGGCAGGGGACACGCCAGTCTATCGCAGGGCTACACATAGAGACAGACAACCAAGCACACTCACATTCACACCTATGGACAATTTAGAATAATGCATGTTTTTGGACTATGGGAGGAAGCCACACATGCACAGGGAGAACATACAAACTCCACACAGAAAGATCCCAGGCGTCCTAACCGGGACGCGAACCAGGGATCTTCTAGCTATGAGGCGACGGTGCTAACAACCGAGCATGCAGCCCTGGCTTGAGACATGTTGACTCTAAAAGCCACAGCATATGATTGACATTATTTTACTGCTAATCAAATCATTCAGTGACCCCTCATACCCTATAGATGGAGGCATCGTCATCCTGGAAGAGACCATTCATGATCATTCAGACCAACTTTGTATTGATTTGCAGTAAGTCTTCTCTCTAAGGCAGGGTTGTCAAACTAATTTTAGTTCAGGGTCCACATACAACAGTGGGCCGGACCAGTAAAATTATAGCATAGTAACTTTCCCTTTGTTTTAGTGCAAAAAAGTACATTCTGAAATGTTTATGCACTTATTTGTGTTAAATTTCTTAAGAAAAATAAGTGCAATTTCAACAATATCATGCCTCAGTTTATCGTTTACAGGTGTGCCTTTCGACTTACAGATCACAGCGTATCTACAAAGGCACAAAACATCCAGTCACACTTATCTGGAACTGAACAATATAGTATTTTACTTTATTATCAAAACAACTTGTCAAGGTTGAGAAATTATTTTAAGTTTACAGTTTTACAAATTTACAATTTGCAGTTAATGTCTTCTCTGTAATTTTTACACTTTGCAAAGTCAGATATGACCCTCTGGCGGGCCGCTTTTGGCCCACAGGCCGTATGTTTGACACCCCTGCTCTAAGGGGACAAATGGACCCAAACCGTCAGCCACCAGACCCCCTCACTGTAGAGGTAAAATCTCATAATAATATTCTTGCAAGTCCAAAAGTAATGTTCGTATCCCCTAATACAGATGGAAAAGGCAACACAGCCTCTATTAGTTTGCTTCTCTTTTAACAAGTTTTCCCAGAACACTAAAAGAACCTCATATTAATCCACAACACTTGCAGTGAAATGACTGCAATCCACAGTACAAACAAAGGCAGCACGTGTGTTTTCTGCTGGCGCTTTCTCTCCTGGCCTCTTGCCGGCAGCGTCTCTCTTAACCCGTGTGTGCATCACATCCACTCCACTGAAGCTTCCCCCGACTCCGTGGCCAAACCCACAAACATCGGCCAGCTTGACCCTTATCATCACAGCAGCAGACCCTGTCCTCATCTGTGCAGTGTGTGATGTAGGTGTGTGTGTTCTGTGCTTTGTACAGTAGGAGTTCAGTGTCTCCTCCAGTGTAGAGCACTACAGCCCAATCCACCGTGTAAGTGCATAAGCAGTGAGCAGCACTCAGCACCTCTCTGACAAGAGGGAGGAAAGACAAAACGGCGAAAACACAGACAGCTTCTTATGTGCGGCGCAGAAAGCATGTGTAAAGGCTTTGAAAGCTCCATTTGGTCCTTTTATATTCCTCTGTTCTTTGGTGTTCTTTGTTGTGTGCGTGTGATGCTGTCAACCTTGTCAGGGCTCAGATGATGGGTTTTAGAGCTGAGGGAGAAAATGTGGTCTGAGGTCTTGGTGTTATTTACAGACTACTTGGAAATTTCAAGGGTGTGCACAGACTTGATTAGAGCTTATTGACAGTTTCAAACTTCACTAATGTTGTGACTCTGAGTGATTACTTATATTTGAGTGTGATTTTCTTGTGCTGTCCTGCCCCTACACCTGAGGATGGTGCTGTTCACCTGCTCTGAGAGGTTTTGTTCCCAGTATGCTGAGTTACAGGTGGCAGCTGATGATTGAACTGGAGACTAATTGTGTCTACTTTAAATTGTCTCACTCTGCCTTTTTCCAACACTGCCTTGCCGAGCTGTGCTGTCGACTGATAAATGGCATTGAATTAGTCTGGGTTGTAAATAACGTAAATATCTTCTAAAAGAGCAGTCCTGGTAGCTTTACTGGTGACAAGACCTTTTAGTCTGGATGCTTTGTTCCTTGTTTATGTTCAAAAGGCAGGTAAGTCTACCTAAGCAGGGCATAATACTAATGTTAATAAGAACTTGGATGAGCGGCACGGTGGAGCAGTGGTTAGCACAGTGGGTATGAATCTCTGTCTGGGGTTTTTCTGTGTGGAATTGTGCATGTTCTCTCTGTGCTCCGGCTTCCTCCCACAGCTCAAAGACATGCTGAGGTTAATTGGTTAATTTTGTGGCCCTGTGATGGACTGGCAACCTGTCCAGGTGAACCCTGTCTTCACCCTAAGTCAGGTGGGATAGACTCCAGCCCCCCCTGCAACCCTACAGAGGATTGACCTGTGTATAGATAATGGATAGATGGATGGATGCTATTAATTTTATATCAACTTTAAGATGACTGAAGACATATTTAGACTCACTGACTTACTGGCTCTGACTGAAAATAATATACACCAATCAGCATAACATTATGACCACCTGCCTAATATTGTGTTGGTCCCCCTTATGTGGTCCAAAATGTTCTGAACCATTGGGCATGGACCAGAGGACCTCTCAGGGTGTCCTATGGGGTCTGGCACCAGGATGTTAGCAGTGGATCCTTTGGGTACTTGTGCAGTGGGGCCTCTGTCAATCCAACTTGTTCCACTGCAGAATTAATGCCACCTGAATGTCAGTTTTTGAATGCTCTCAAGTACTGGAGCTCTCTCCATCAAGTGAATGCCTATCAGAAGTTCACTCTTGTTTGTTTTATCTTCATCACTTTGCCTTTTTGCCTCCTTCGACAGCGAGGCTCTTTTTGTTTTGCTGATTATTCTTTTAGCAGTAAATCAAGCCCTCATTTTCCCGAGAGATTTTGAACCCAGTGGCGGACAGAATGGCATAGGGGAAGGCTTAAGGGGAATCAATCTAGAGGCCAGTGGTGTCATCATTCTACAGGCAGTACATCGCTGAATCAATATTTACTATAATGATAATTTAAAGCAAAAAAATAATAATAATAAAGTTGTTTATTGCAACTTAAGAAAAGAAACATTAATCCGGATCAAATGTATTATTAATGCCACTATACTCAATATAATTCTGACTCTGAAATAGAATATGAACACTCATTCAGGCCCAGGCAGACAACAGACATAAAATAATCATCATAGCAAAACAAAGGAACGACTGTGAGCTCAACATCTAACAACACAGACTGTATTCCTTTAAACGGGTTCTTTTAAAGCAAACAAAGCTTAATGAAGTGACATTTACTGCAGACAGCATGTCTCTTCCTTGCATTTACACTGTCAGAGGGAGAGTCAGTTCCACACAACCTTAAAAGCAAAATTAACTTCATACATATTTGCGATGAAACAGTTACAGATATCTTAAATGATTATTTTGGCCTCTTGAAATATACTTAGATAGAACATATTGGATTGTCAGTGCATCCCAGCACACCTTTCACATTCATTTATGCAGATGGAACATGTTCTGCCATTATATAATAGAAGAGACTTGGTATGACCGAGTGAGAAAATCTGCATTATCTCTTGTGAAGAGAAGCATTCAGCCACTCCACTTTATGAGAACAGGCCTAAAGATACAACTCTTTATACGGGCAGCTATTAAAACTGCAGTGTCAGCGTTTTACATTTTTAATTAATGTCACAACCCAAATCCTTCCAGGGGTTAAGTGGAACTCTGTAGGTGCCTTTTGGCCAAAAATGCACTGTTTAGCATTTCAGTGGAGTAGAGCCGCTACGTATTCTGATGGAGCGCAGCCATTAAACGGATCCTTTAATAATGCATGACATCCTTTATTGTAACATTTTACACACGGGACAAACACTCAATATGGCCGTTTCATTAATGCGATCCACCGTAACGAGGTTTGTACCATCTGTTTAAGGTGCTAAATTTCAATTCCCCGGTGACTTCTGCTGATAAACATCACTGATGATTAGAACTTAATTATCACACTGCGCCAAGTATATGTACACCGCTGCTGTATGTACAGTGCAAACACAAATAATAAAGAGCATTGCACTTTTTCCACTCTTCAAGCACATTACTACACTCTACAGGCTTAATGTTTAATGCTCAATGCACATAAAAGTGGAGGAAGAACAGACCAGGTGAGAAAAGAGGGTTGATCTCTGTGACTGTGAAATTATAGCTGCTAAAATGCTCCATCCAGAACTAACACAAGGCTTTATGTACTCTCCCTTCTGATTCTCTCACATGGACCTTATATTTATGATTAAGTATATCAGAGGAAACACAAAAGTTATTTGTTAAAACAGTTGCAAACAACCTAATTCAAATTTAATATGTACGACAACATTAATTTGTTTGTTTTGAGGCTATTTTTTTCCCCCTTCTTTAACTCGTATTGATTTTTAGATGTGCACCCAGGGCACAAATCGGTTCCGTAATCATTTCTATTCGCATTCTGTGCAACACTTTCTTATTGTAGTGTAGTGCTAATTATGACAAAAGAGTAGATGTGCAATCACGTTCCAGTCTTCAACTTGCACATAAACACACTCTATTCAACTGAAAGCCAAAGTAAATGGTATATCGCTTGGATAAGACACCTTGACCACATTGAAAAATAGCCACGGTGACACGAAAACGCTTCAAACATGACGGCTGTGCATTAGCAGGTTTGACCTGAACACAGCGGGAATGAGACGGATCGAGGGGACAAAAGAGAGAGAAGGTAGAATGCTGCAATTCTGTTGTTGAGCAAACTGCATCTTAAGAGCTCAACTGCTACATGACATGTCTTAGGCCTATATCTAGTCTGGATAGTCAATTCTGATTTTAGCTTATTTACTCAGCTCCTGAATGACATAAACAAGTTGTGAGTGAGCAGGAGATGATGGAGAGAACAAACCAATACTATACAAAGCCAGAGCTGTGTGATCAATTCACCCTGTCCATCTGACTGGCTCAGAGAAGCCAAATGTCAAAGAATTAGTGTTTAACATAATTAAAATTTCACCACCTCCTGTCTTCTTGCACCCTGCCTTTAAACTTCACAGGAGCTGGATGTGTTGTCAAATCAAAGTGCATCTGAGACGAGAAAGAAGCTAACATCACGGTTCCTTCTTATACAGATCAGGCATAACATTATGACCACCTGCCTAATATTGTGTTGGTCCCCCTTATATGGTCATAAATGCTCTGAACCATTGGGCATGGACAAGAGGACCTCTCAGGGTGTCCTATGTGGTCTGGCACCAGGACGTTGGCAGTGGATCCTTTGGGTACTCTGGCTTGTGCAGTGGGGCCTCTGTCAATCCAACTTGTTCCACTGCATCCTGTTGATGCTTGATCAGAATGGGGTCTAGGAAGTTTGGAGGTCAGATCAACATCTTTGTCATGTTGGTGATTGTCATGTTCCTCAAGATGTTCCTGATTGGTTGATGTTGTTGCCATGTGGTGGGGTGCATTTTCCTGCAGGGGTAGGCCAGTGACATTTGGGATTTCCATTTGCATGAGGGAGTGTGCTTGTTCTGGGACAATGTTTATTTGGGTGTCTAAGTCTCATCAACACGGATGTTAAAACCCAAGGTTTTCCAGCAGAACACCACATAGTACCAATATGATCAATGTTACTCACTTCACCTGTCAGTGGTCAGAATGTTGTGGCTGATCGGTGTATAACACTGTGTCCAGCCCACCTGTCCTGGTATGTTGAAGCTGCTAATGTTGACTGTGAGCCAGGTGGAAAGAAGCCAAAACTGGGGTTTCCTCAGAAAAGGAGAGGAAGCAGCTGAAATAATTTTTTTAGTTTTTAGATAATTGTTCATTTTTAAGGCTGGTGGTGGAATGTATTTTTCAGTCTCCCTGATCTCATTAACCTTATTTCCACCATCAAACAGCCGAAAAGCTGCCACAAACTAACCGCATGCTACCTGCCCAGCAACAAACAGCACCATGGCTCAGCTAGCAACAAGCACATCTTACATCTTATACTGCTTGTCTCCGAGAGAAGGAATCTACAAACAAATGTCGCTAATGTCAAAAGTAGAAGAAATATGGCAACTTGTCAAAAGAGTCAAAAAGAAAAAGAGTCTGTGATTAGTTGCACATTCTTTTGGAATTAGGATGAGGATCTTTGACATTTTTAGAAAATGTTTTCTAAAATGTTTTTTAAAAAGTGTTTTATGCTGCAGAAGAGTTCACAATACAGACCAGAATCACCTACAGATGAGGTAGCGCTTGAAATCAGGACACAGATATCAGAGAATTACCCCCCCATGTAGCACATTATTATGAAGAGGAATGATAATTATTATTTGACCTATAAAGCCGATGCAAATTAAGACTGAAAAGAGGCTGCTGATGAGAGGAAAACTCCACCTTTTCTGGTTTTCAGGAAAAGGC
>OMNN01032896.1:0-11598 GCA_900302755.1 Chromis chromis | reverse complement strand
GATGTCTCTCTCTTCCAACACACCTGATTCAAATGATCAGCTCATCATCAAGCTCTGCAGAAGCCTGGTAACGATCCTGACCATTTGAATCAGGTGTGTTGGAAGAGGGAGACATCTAGAACGGAAAGGATTTTTACTTTCGGGGACCAGGATTTGCCACCTCTGAAAAATAGACTTCTGGAAAAAAAAAACATACCTTGTTCAGCCACTCCACTTTTTCCACATCTGGAAAGTTGACCTGTGAACAGTATGACAGTGCAGTGTAAAATGACTTGCAGCTTCTAACAGTGCAGTACAAATACTTGAGAAGACTATTTTTAAATTTTTGTGAGGACTAAACAGAAGCAGAAACTTCGTTAAAGTTCTAATAGGGTAGTTTAATGTTTTCTGTCTCTAAAATATACACACAGAGAATAAAACAATTAAAGAAAAAGCTGAAGTGAAGACAAGTTTGACCAATTTGGTCGCTGATGTAATTTCAGGAAACCGTCCACATGCCACATGCTGCACATCAGACATGAGATCTAGAGATCACGCCTCTCTGCAAACACACACACAGTTTATTCCTCCTCGCTCCCTATCCAGATATGGTGGTCCTGGTCACTGCTTCTGCTCTGACTCTGGAGGATGTTTATGAGTCATCCAGTTTTTTTTTTTTTTTTGTACAGCCAGATAAGGTTAATAGCAGTCCCACAGAAGCAAAAGAGGAAGATGAAACCTCGCAGAAAACCCTTCTTATTGCTGTTCCATGGAAACACATTTTGCTGTGGACTTAATTCTCAACATGAGTTCCGGCTTTCCACTTCAAAGATCTCATCTGACATGTTAATTTCACTGAACATTCCTCAGTGTGGCTGCAGTTCTGAGTAATTCCCTAGGCAGTGCACATTAGGAATGTCTAAATATAGGAAAAAACAGTGAACCAAAGGGGTTACATGGGTGTTGCCTTGAAGCAAGCTCCCTGTGTTTTCATGCATGTGTTCAGTTGAAGCTTCCAAACAAATAGGTGAGGAATAATCTAACTAAATTAAGAGGGGATGCAGATGAAGGTCTACCTGACAGATGTGTCAGTCCTTACCCAGGGAGGCGGATCCCTCTTGGTTCTGAAGACCTTCTCGGTGGTGAATTCCCTCTCGTTCTCCAGCAGGTACATGGCAGACTTGAGCCTCATCACCTTCTCCAGGCGGCTGTGCTTCCAACCCATGTAGATCATCAGGCCGAAGAGCACAACGCTGATGCTGAAGCCATAATATCCGGCCAGGTAGACGGGCAGCAGAGCACCGAGGCATTTCCCAAACGACCACAGCACGCTGACTGCGCGTTCAGCGGGGGGTTGGCTCGGAGAGGCCGAGGCTGCGGTGCCACCGCTCATGCCCGACTCCGCAGCTGGCATGGCACAAGATCCGCTTGACTTCACTCGCTCGAAACCTGGCCCTTAGATCTTCTTCTTCTAAGTGGCAAGCGCCTGTGAACACTTACCACCGCGTTATTACAGCGACCATGGACGAGTCAGCGAGAAACGGTGCGCTCCGAAACGGTTAAATCATGATCACGACTTTTCTTCTCCCTCCCTCAGTTCCGCAGGGCACCGTGCTGGTCTGTTTCATTTACGTGTAAAGCTTCTCTCAGAGCAGGGCAAGCAGAGACCAAGACCCGAGAGGGCGGGCTCAGCTTGAAGCCCTCCTTCACATCAAATCCAGTAGAAACCTAAACCCTAGAATTAACTTGTAGCGTCACGCAAAGCCCCGGGCGGAGCGTATTAGAGCCTGTATGCAAAGTAAAACATTTATCCCACCTGACGACCCCAGAGGACACGTTTTTCAGAGTAACATCTCCACCAACATCATTATATAAACCAAAAGAACAAACTACGCCCCAAAACCCGAGCTGCTCAGTCCGTTATCTTCCTCATATAACCGGAATAAATCCTCCTGCGTGCGCAAGCGCTCATCTCCACTGCAGCAGCTTTACTACTGAGCCTGACGGCGCCAACAGGTTCATTGACAGAAAGCTGTGCTGCTCTGCTCCTGCACATACAGTAGCTCTGTGCTGCTGTGATGTTTTTTCTACAAGAGAGAGTCCGAGCAGCAGCAGCAGAGTCGTGACACCATCATGTGCGTCAAAATGCCAAAGTTGCGCAACCGCAGGTCAAATTTAGGAAAAACGCACACTGCAGAATTTGCCATCCATTGTGTTTTCACAGTCGGTTCTCATTAACAGTCTCATTTATGCCTTTCTCCTAACAGGCAAGCTTTAAATAGCCTCCCTGTTGCCAGGATACGGCCACATTATCTGTATTTGCTCGGAGGGTGAAGAGTTAGATGATCACTTAGGCACACAGATATGCTGCATGAAGAACAGGCAGGCAGGTTATATGGGTCACATGGCCTGAAAACAACAAAAGCATATAGATTTCAAATACAGTGAGATTTCATTATGATGTTAAATTCTAAGAAATGCAGAGATCATATTTAATATGTTGCAATAAGTGCAACCATTTTTAATCATCCCACTGTTCTTAAAACTACACCCATCAGCCACAACATTATGACCACTGACAGGTGAAGTGAATAACATTGATCATATTGGTACTATGTGGTGTTCTGCTGGAAAACCTTGGATTTTTGTATCCGTGTTGAAGAGACTTGGACACCTAAAAAAAACATTGTCCCACAACAAGCACACTCCCTCATGCAAATGGCCTGGCTGGCCTACCCCCGCAGGAAAATGCACCCCACCACATGGCAAAAACATCAAACAATCAGGAACATCTTGAGGAACATGATAATGGCCCAAGATGTTGAATTAACCTCCAAACTTCCTAGACCCCATTCTGATCAAGCATCAACAGGATGCAGTGGAACAAGTTTGATTGACAGAGGCCCCACTGCACAAGTCAGAGTACCCAAAGGATCCACTGCCAACGTCCTGGTGCCAGACCCCATAGGACACCCTGAGAGGTCCTATTGTCCATGCCCAATGGTTCAGAGCATTTCTGACCACATAAGGGGGACCAACACAATATTAGGCAACTCACCTTATAACCTACTACATTTAGACATGTATATTTTAGTATTTACAGTTCTTGTCTTGTTCATTTTGTTATTGCACACTTTAATATTGTACAATGTTTCTCTGGTTTGCAACTCACTGTGTTCATAAAGACACGAATGTTTCCTTTCAAGACAGATAATAAGAAACATTTCCTTCCTGGTTTTTCTTACAAACCACAGCACTGTTAGCACAATAAAAAAACATAATAAACAAATAAAATAATCTTCGAGGAGCTTATTTGCTCCTAAATGTGACAGCAGATGAGATAGAATTTATTCATGTGGTGTTTCGTAAAAAAAAAAAAATCAATCAACTCACAACAAAACAGCCAAATTTTGTCATCTATAAACTATGTTATTTAATTTCATAAATGCTCTAATTTTTCACTGATTATTAGCTTCTGCATTCTCTGTGGCAAAATCATGAAAATTATGGTCTCAGTTGTGATTGAGACTAGTACAAATCACCAAAATGCCTCCAAGCCTGCACAAATATAAACAACCACATCATTAAGTAATCAGTAATGTAACTTGACAAATGAAAGAAGCAGAAGTAGGAGTCACCAGATCATGAGTTTAATGTGTGGTGTTGGAATGATGCAGAAATGCAAGAAAGGCCAAAGTTCAAACTGGGTCTTGTGTCAGTCAGGTGTCAGTTTGGCCTCGTCAGTACTTAATAAGAAATATTTTCAGTCAATAGTGCAGATGTGTTTTAAGGCAGCAAGAAAAGCGATTGATTGAACTTAGAATCAATCATGACAAGTGGACAAGTTAGTTAGTTCTTGTATCTTGATTCAATGCTACGAGTGTATTAACAAAGTGTAATACAACTAATTATTTTGTTGTTTATGTTACTGTGCAGAAGGTTCAGCATTCATGTGATCAGTATCTTTATGCCTAAATATTCCATTTCCTACATTACTGTTTTCACTTTAAGTCAGACTCTGTAGATTAATAAAGATAGATGTGGGAAACCTAAATGAGAGTACTGTGGATTCTATGGTGCGTTTTTGAGTATTTCTTTAGTTTGAAGAGTGTAACTACACCATACTGCACATTTTTATTTGCAACAACTGCAAATTCAGATGTTTGATATTTAACTTTTCCTAATAATAGAAAGTTAGGCTTCGAAAAGCAAGAATAAGATTTGGGATCATTGTTCCAATATTATTACCTTTGGACAGCAGTTAACAAATATTGGCATTATTTATTAATCTGCAGATTGTCTGTGAAGGTTCTCAGTCATCCAGGTCATGGTTATCCTCATAGTTTCAATCATAGCCTCTGGACGATGAGAGGTGAAACGTCTATGAGAAACTCAAGCAAGTCCAGATGCTACGATTGAAACTACGAGGATAATCTGCAGATTATTTTCTTGGCTTATTGATTGCATGTGTCGCCTAAAAAAAAAAAGTCAAAATAATGTCTGAAATGCCCGTTGTAATCCCACAGCCCAAGGTAATACCTTCAGAAGAGTTACAATAAAAAGCTGTAAATTAAGTAGTGTGCTCCAGGTCCCCCCTCTTTTTTTTTGTTTTTTACAGTTAATTGTTGCAACTCTAACCTTTACCGCACTTTCATAAGAAGTTGTTGCAATGTTTACTGGCCCTTTCAGTTGTTGTTTTTTTTCACTTATACTGAAGTCTGTATGAGTTACCAACATTTAAACCCTGAAGATTTTACCCTCTGAAAATATCCAGTATCCTAAAACTGCATTTTGCATTCACTGATCAGGAGAGTCAGCAGTATTTTATGTTGTTGCCCTTTAAGTTGCATCATCTATTTGAGCAGGACTAAGGTTGAAACTCTGCCAACACCACCAGGACATGTCAATAAACAAAGGAACATAATTCAGGTAGTCACAGGTAGAGATATTACTGAACATGGACACGTCATCTCACACTGTAACACATTACATCTATTCTGACCAACAGATGAAGACAGGGTTAGTCAGTAACAAAGAGGGCCTTCCAAACCTGGTTATGTTCCATAAGGGCATCTTGAAATGAAAACTCAAAGTCATCTTTGGGAGTAATTTTTGTCCTGTTCAGAAAATATATTGTAAGTCACTGTACATCATGTTTTATTGCTCCCTGTAAGTCTTAATGTGCCTTCAATAGAGAAGTATTTCCTGTGGTTCACTGGAAAGAATGCATTAAATATCAGCTAATGCTGACAGCAGAATTCTGTTTATGGCATCAGCTCAGGAAGTAATCACAAATGAAGAAGAAAATGAAGTTGTAAAAGAGAGCAAGAGGGACACTATCCTCTTTAATAGCGCCTTCCAGCCACAGCCTGATTATAATTCACCTTCGCTGAAGGACAGGATGAATTACTGGATCACTTTCAAGGGTAAAAACAAGATTGTGTATATTCATAAGTTTGTTTTGAGTGAGTTCTGTCCAAAGGTTAAAACATTCACGCACCCACTTGAGTCATAGGGAGTGGACAGAATCTGAAGTGAATTTTATCTTTTCATAAATTTGCCCACAGCTTGTCCACTAAAGATATGCCTACAAGCCAATCAGGCTAAAAACATTCAGGGATGTTTTAAACAGACATGTCAACCAGCTATGGTGCATTTACTACACATTTTAAGTGATAAAGTTGAGAACCTCTGAAAATCTAAATGATGGTCACATCCATAAAGAAACTAAATAAGCTTCTAAATTAGAACAAATTTATGTAACTGCAACATATTTCATCCATGGTGCATCTAATAATAACTAATAAGATGGCACATTTATGCGGCTGATGCTCACCTTCCTAAAAAGTCTGCAGGCTGGCCGTTCATTTACTCACAATCTAGCTTCAGTAGAAAACTGGACTTCTCTTGTAGGTTCTTTGCCTTCAAGAAACCCATAAGTCCAGTTTTCTGCTGAAGCTCCTAGGATTACCATGACCTGGGTGACTGAGAATCTACACAGACACATTTACTCATTAAATCATATTTTGCACAACTTGGATTTAAATATCTCCAGTTTGTTTCCATTAAATTTTTACCTTTATTTAACCAGAAGTCCCACTGAGATTAGAAATCTTTTACAAGGTAGACCTGCAAAAGAGATTTCTGACTGACCACTTCAGCCCTATGGGTTTTATTTCCACAGAAATTATTTTTGCCCTTTTCTGCACTACATTTACAACCATTGGCTTGTAGATTAGCATTTTAAGCATTAAATTAGATACTGCGCTAATGTATATCATGTAAATGTTTCTCAAGAAGGTTCAAAAGAGCTTCATTTTGAGCATTTAGAATCTTAAATATACTTACAATAATACACGAGTGATACCATATGGCAGCCATTCTGCAGCAAGAAAGCCCTCTCTAAAGACTAAAGTACATTTTGTTTAAGACTGAATTTCAACATTTGACCTACTTGAAGTGTAGAACCGAAATCCATCTTCCACTACCAGTTTCTCTTAGGTGAATCGGTAAGTGTCGTTTCCACGTTTGTTTAGTAGGTGCCCAGTTACCTGAACAAAGACACTTGAAATCTGTAAACTTGTTTTTTTTTTTAAACCAAAACCTTTAATCACAGTATAAACAAAAACAAATGACAAAAGTTGAGGAATTAAAAGCAAAGAGTCCAGAATGTGCCAGAGGAAAAGCCGAACATCCGACAGGTGTTGAATCAATTGTCCAACATTAGTCTTCTGTCAGCTGCTGCTCTGATGCCTCTGGTTGGTGTGGTGGATGCAACTGGTCTCAAACCAGACACATGGAAGTCCCGAGTCTCCGGCCTAGTGGTTGGCAACATGTGATGTCACAGCCATGGCGGAGGGGACAGTTTACTTGGACCTTTGCCTCATCTTTCTCCTCTTGCGCTTCAGCCTGCCAGAACCACCACAAATGTCAGTTAGATGACTAGTATTACAAAAACTGTATTAAGGTAGCCATTAAACTACTCAATGATCGTGCACAACTTAAACTCTTACCTGCGCATGCGCTTCTTTCTCCACTGCGAAAGAAAAACAAGGTAAAATAATTAACATTTAATTACACATTGCTGAAAACTCACTCGAATATACACAGATTAAATGCAAAAAAGCTACATTTTGTTTAGAACACGAACAGCTAACTTCTAATAAACATGCTGTGTTAGCTCGTCACAATGTTCAAGCTTGCTGGCTAGCTAGCAAATGTTAGCACCACTGTAAACTGCATTTATCGGATTATAAGGACATAAAACACAAACCTTGGCTCTCATGTCGAGGTGGAAAGGCTGGAAATAAAAGAAAAACGGTATGAATTGCTTTGATTTATTTAAAAAGAAGAAGATTGACTTGGATTCTGACACCAACAATTCATACTCACCGACCGCTACGGAATCGTCTACACGAAGGACGTCATAATGCAGCGACGTCGGCTTTATATTGCCTGTTACGTCATTTTCGCGGGACGGCAGTAAAAAATGTTTTTTGTCTTTTGTCAGCAGAAAACAACGTGTGTAAAGAGTTTTCCTCGTGTCATTGGGCCATTTTTATTAGCTTTGCGGTTATCGTTTTAGTAAATAGTTGTACAAATCTTTGTACAGTGCACATATGAGCTGGTCCTCTAATAACATCACTATCTTTAATTGCAACAGTTAACTAATTTCTCAGTTTATTTAACTGCACTCACACTTATAATGTGCAATAACTTGGTGCAGTAATTACGTATCAGTGTGCAGTAAATGCTATTACCTCTGTGCAATAACACACCACTTGTTACACTGTTTGTGACACTTATTTTCTTAGGAAGAGCACATTTGTACATCTATGCTATACTATTTTACTTTTCTATTTTAGGTCTTATTTTTCCATACATGTTTCTGTTTTTAGTTCATATTTTGTACTTACGTTTACCTATATATTTTGTATTGTTTATATTCTTACCTTAAATGGGAGCAACTGTAACAAATTTCCCCTCGGGGATCAATAAGGTGTTTCTGATTCTGATTAATAAAGTTGCCTATTTGTAGTTTTTGTGTATAACTTGTGCGTATTTCATTTTGTTTGGAGTTTATGTTACCACAGGGCGAGGTTAAACAACTCAAACACCTACACTTAATTATTACTGCACTTGGAAAGCCCATTCTAGGATTTTAGTTTGCTTCTTTTCAACTAACAAGCCACTCATTATTCATGCTTCAGCATTTCTACTTGTAACTTACATTCTTAGCAATGTGTTGGTTTTAGACCTTCATGTGTGCATATAGCTTTTACAGGAAGTAAAGGAACAGTTATGTCAAGAAATAAAATATGAAAAATCCTCTTTTTGAGTTCATAGGGAGCTAGGAGTGCAGTTGGGGGAGACATAACCACTGTATTTCTAACATTCAGACTACAGCCATGACTGTATTAAGCACTTACTTTATGGCTCTTAATAAATGTGATGCAATGAATAAATAATGTAACACACACTTTCACATATCAGAACAACAGGCTGAATACACTAAAAACAGAAACACACAAATGATGTCAGGTGGTTTTTTAATGTTTCCAAAAATAGTCTCTGAAACTGGGATTTGTTTTACAAAAGCATCCATATATTTAACAGGTATGGAATTCTTGTGTAAACACAGACTGTCAGACTCAGTGGTGACACCAGAAGACTCAATGCTGAACCCTTGGCAGGAGTTAAGACCATCCACAACTGAGAAAAAGAAATTAATTGCTCACTCGTTAAATCACTTAAGCAGTAGGTCGTAAAATGTCAGTTTTAGAAATTGTTAGCTGAGTAACCTACAGCAGACGCCTAGAAGCATACACAATGAACTAGTGCACAGACCTAAGCGAGAGCAGTATAAATGCCGTAATTGAGTTGGATTCAACAGTAATGACGACTAATGATGTCATGCCTATAAATCGCGTGAATGTTATACGACATCAGGGTTCGAGACAGGTGTTTCCATTTATGTCCACGACAAGTTTACACTCATTTCAAAAGGTGTGGCTTCAGGTGTATGATCTTAAGGAAGTTTTCTAAATGCCACACAGCTACACCGACACAGTGCTGTGCCGTCGTCATCCTTGGCCGCTCTTTCAAAACTCATTTTTATTTTCCACATCTTTCATTACAGTTATTGTGGAGAATGAATGGAAGGCTCAAGGTCGGTCGAATGGTGAAATGTTCCAGTGAGAATGTGCCCTTGTACAAAATATTCTCCTTTGTAGTAGAACCGTGTCCACTGTTGGGAGAATAAGGCTGTCTCAAGGACGGGAAAATTTACTAGGGACGTACGTGTGTGTGTTTGTTTTTTTTAGGTGG
Organism: Chromis chromis; assembly: GCA_900302755.1. Classification (NCBI taxonomy): domain Eukaryota; kingdom Metazoa; phylum Chordata; class Actinopteri; family Pomacentridae; genus Chromis; species Chromis chromis. Next base: position 2,292 of record OMNN01032896.1, on the reverse strand, counting down.
AGTGGCAGAATTTAGGAGCAGCATCATCCCAGACTGACATCAGTTAGATTCAGAGGTATTCACAGCGGCTATGCCCACAAGTGCCTCAGACAGCTGGGACAGAAGGATTCGTGACGTCTGTTCTTTGGGTCATCAGATGTCGGCCACAATTTACTGGAGAGAGAGAATCTATTCTGCAGCTTCAGTCTCCATCGCCTGTCCTGTTGCATTCTCAACAGTCTTTGAAGCCTTTATAAAAGAAAATATCGAAGTTAGAGCAGAACATTTAGAAAATATTCTTGTTTGCACATAAAAGAGCAACACACTGTCCTGTAACTCACCTTCTTTTTCTTCTTCTTCTGAGTCTTACGGCTGGCGGAGCTTTGGAGCAAAGCCTTTATAGGGGAGAAAAAAGGACAAAAATGACCTCTTACGGTATAGCACACAATACATCAACACATAATGGCTGTGAAAATGCCAAGTCAGCTAACAGCACACTAGAACGGTCCCATTATTCTAATCCTTTCTCCTCCAGCAAGAGGATGCAATATCCCATCTGTCAAACGCTTTTTACCTTCAGCTCGGGGTCCTCCACCTCGTGCTCAGACTTGTAGAGTTCTGGCTCAAAGAGGCTGTTTGTGATTCGCAGAGGTCCGTTGGCCATGAGCAGCACGGTGAACTTGAACTGGGCAACAACCTCACCTGAATGAAGAAGGAGTTGAGAGTTGCATTAAAGTTTTCACTTTACAGGACAAATTGTTGTGCATGTTGACTCCAAGTAATGAACTAAATTCAACTTTAACTTTTTTCTTTTTTATGATTTATGGCATCATAAGTTAGACATTATATATTATAAGACTTTGTTAAGTTCTCTCTACTTCTAGCCATAATTGTGCTGTTTCCATAAAGGTGCAAGACTTTATACTGCAATGAATAATGCTGCTGTGCTCTGGTATGGACATAATGGAAGTAATTATTAACCTTGGGGTGGCTATGTGTACCGTATATGTCAACTGTCTAGTATTTGAGCAGTTTAGAGACATGTTTCACCCTCTTTATTTACAGCCAATATAAAGCCAAATGCAGAAAACAGACTGAAATCAAACGATACATTGAAAGTCTAGAACCACTATAGCAGCTCTGGTCTCTGCTTTTTTCTATTGTTTGTCGAATTGAGGCTACGAGGGTTAGTTACTTTAGCCAAATAACTATCATTTCAAACAAATGAAAATGATGACCTGAAGATAACACTAGATGAAAATCCACTAAAGTTGTTAAAATTCTTGTCACCATTACCAGTCTGGTTTTCCAAAAGCTAGACTTTCAAAACCTTTTGTCTACAGAGACATCTAGTGGACAAGGAAGGTCAATTAGTAGCTGAATATCATCTAAAACTTTGTATTAAAGTGGTTGAAGTAAGTGGACAAACCCCGAATATCTTTTCAAGGTGCATATTAACGTAGTAGAGTGTGTAATAAAGTGTTTTTTTTGGTTTGTTTTTTAACCTTTACTAATCCCCTTGGGGAAATTACATCTCTGCATTTGACCCATCCTAATACATGTACTAGGAGCAATGGGCTGCCGCAGTGCAACACCCGGGGAGCAGTCAGGGCTTAAGGGCCTTGCTCAAGGGCCCAACAGTGGCCGCAGTCGGGGATCGATCCTCCGACCTTCTGATCAGAAGCCAGTTGCTTAACCTGTTGCACCACCACTGCCCCAAAAGAAGTTGTCTGCATGATTAAATATTATTCACACCTGACACAATAAAACCAAATGAGTCAAGAGTGAATCAGATCAAGACATCAGGTCAAACTCTTATTTATAAATCTCAACTAGAAAGAAACCAAACAATAACTCCACTTGTATTATCATATCTGCTAACAGCAGAAAATGGTACATTTTGATCCCGCTAAATGTAAAAAAAAAAAAATCAAATAATTAAATCACATTTTAGTTATTAAATCCAAGCTAGGAAAGGAGAATTTAAGTAGTTGTCTTGTTACTATACATTAATTACATTTCCTTAACAGGAGAATATAAATGGCCTTCTCACTGGACTCTCTAAACGAGCGGTAAGACGGCTGCAGTACATTCAAAACGCTGCTGCTCGGGTCCTGACTGAACCAGGAAGTACGACCATATTAGTCCTGCGCTCAGGTCTCTGCACTGGCTTCCTGTCGCTCAGAGAATAGACTTTAAAACAGCTCTGCTTGTGTATAAGTCTCTCCATTGTCTAGCACCAAAGTACATCTGACATGTTGGTCCCATATGCACAATCTCGGACCCCGAGAACCTCAGGATCAGGTCTTCTGC